>JAQGAY010000412.1:0-28210 GCA_034698085.1 Polydesmus angustus | reverse complement strand
TTTTATCCAAACATAATTGGGGGAAACGATTAAAATCAACTTTTAGTGATAAAACAAAAAATTTAAGTTCCAAATTCAGATTTATTCTCCTTTTTCTGCCATTGCCCTTCTGGATGGCTCTCATGGGCTACTGTTAAAAAACGGTAGTCGACGAAAGTGTCGTCAACGAATTGTCCTACAATCGACTGAACATTTTCAAATACCCGGAATTTAAAGTCAATGTGTTTAAAAAGCAGACGAAGCTGTTTATGTATGCGGCACCAACGGAGACAAAAAAAAAAGTCTTTCGCCAGTGTGCATTTCTAATCAGTCGCACTTATCAGCTGCACATTTTTTCCCCACATCTAGCAGCTCTCATTCGGCTTCGTTAATAATTTGGCAGTACTTTTTTTTCGTTGAATATATGGCGCATGCGTGAGATGTGTAAATCGCAGCTGGCAATCGATATTAATATTCAACATTAGCCATAAAAAAAAATGTCTACTGATAGGTATACTGGGAGTAGAGGTCCTTAACTACCTCGGCTCTACTTTACCCCGAATGCGGCGGCGGTACCCGTACTGCACATTTTTCTGCTCCATTTGGTGCGCCATACACCAAACTCTAACGTAAGTCTTAAGCGTAAGCCGTAAGAGATAAATAGACTCCAATTCCAAAGAGCAAAACGTTTCCATACGATTTAACACGCATATGTTTTTTCTCTCTCTCTCGCTCTTTCTCTCTAACTCGCTATTACCGTGCGACATTCGTCTACGTCATATGCGCTCATGTAGCGCGTGCGCTAAAATATATCTCGTATTCATAAATTTATACAATCTGATTGGACAGTGAACTCGGACTATGCAGTGCCAAAAGAAAACTAGATTACATTTTTTTTTGTGTGTGTGTGTTTTTGGGGGGAGCTTTATGTTAAAAATCTGTCAAGTTTAGAGAAGTAAGTTATCGTGAATTTTACTAGAAATTGACGTGAAGAAAGCGTCGTCACTCGCTCTCGCTAACCAAAATGTGCATAGTAAAAAGAATTTAATCGCTTTCCATCTATTATCGCGCGTGCGTGCTAACTCGCTTGTCATTCGAGCGTCATTTTGATGCAAATCCTTCCGGAAGTGATAGTAAAACGGCGTTTATATCTTGTTACAGACATTTTTTTATATTATACAAAGCTATTAATGTGACATTTACATAAATTTTTAAATTATGATTATTATTTTTTTTTTAATACATTTTGATTTTTTTGAAAACCAATTTTTTTTTAAGAAGGGATTTAGATAATTTTTCCTAAATTTCAATATGGCATTTTAACGCTTTCTCTTTACCTACTTTGAAAATCTTGGATGCGTCATTTGCTTTTATGATGTCACTTAGCGCTCTGTACTTCAAGTGACAATTTCATTAAAGGTGGTTTTACTAACTTTTTCCCCTTTTTTTTTTTTTTTTTTTTTTTAAAGAAAAAAAACTTGTTATAAGTCAATTTCAAGTTCTAAGTGCTTCGTTCCTTTTTTCTTTACTATACTTGAAACTGGCGTCACTACACGAATTCTACATCACGTTCGAAATGATAGCGTACGGTTAGTTGGTTTGCGTGCGCCCAACTTAAGAAAAGGGTCCGCATGAAACGTGATGCGATGGGTAAACTTTTAGAGTGAGAAATTTAACCGGAAGTCGCTGTATGCAATTGAATGGAGTTTTCCGTTTCAATGCGGAAATATAATTAGAAAGAGAGAAAAAGAGACTCGAAAAATGTGAAGAAGGCGACACTAGAAGTAGTGTAGAGGGCGCTGGCATTGAGATCTAGTTGAGCTCCGTGTGTGTGTAGATGTGACGGAAGCAAAACGCTGTGTAGTAAACCGGAAGTTGATCGACAAAAGCCTTAAAACGACAGGCGGTTTATTGAAGAAAGCCGTATAACTTCTTTTGTGCCGGGGAGCAAAAAAAAAAAAACCCAAAAAAAAAAATACTTTTATCTCAAATTTATTAATGTTTTCTAAAGCTTTTGTTTACAATGAATCGTAATAGGGGAGCGCTTTAACTCCACTAGGGTTCCATGTTACAATCAGTTTCCAACTATACTACGGCATAAACTTAAAATAGAAAAGGAACAATACTTAACCTGATTGAAAGAGCGGAATGTTTTCATTGTGATAAATTATAAATATTTTTTTTTTTTGTTGGTAAGAATTTTAAATTTATTAAAAACTCGTTTATTTTGTTGTCGTCGTTGTTCTCCTTTTTTTTCAATTACTGCCAGAAACGAAAGCTTTAGTTTACTTTTTTTTGTGAATGTCTTGTTTTTAACAAAACATTATAGCGCATTAGCTTTACTGAATTATTTACTATATCGACTACTTAAAAGTGTATTGTAGCTAAGATAACGTAAACTTGCATTATTATACTGTACTTAACAAATAGCAATGTACCGTTAACGCATTAATATAATACTTTTATTGATAATAAATTACACAGTTGATGCACACTTTCTTATTCTATAATTTATAAGCGTAGTCACGATGTCATCCGCATGTCTTAATAATACATCTCGGTATTATAATATTTATTTTCTGGGTGAAAATTAAAGGTTGCTAAGCATAATAAATAATTAGTTTGCGCACAATTTTTTTTATTACTTTTACGGCCATACATTTTTTCCCCCTTTAACATCTTTGTAATACAGTAGAACTTGGTTATAATGGATTTTAAGAGACCGGCAAAAATGTCCAATATAAGCGAGTGTCTATTATATCAGAGGTGTACTGTATTTATTATTTTTTTGAGAAAATGTGCGAAATACCAATTTTCTTAATAATGTTCATTTTTTGCACTAATGTAAGAGCTACTCTTGTTTTTTATCAGCCATTAAAGCCAAACATTTTTAAAAACTTAAATTTTTTTTTAAAAAAATACTGTGTGATGTGCTATCAATAGCAGGACCTTGTGACGTTGTGATGCAATTGCATTAGGCGCCACCGTAAGGGGGACACAAAACTGAGCAAAATTGTTTAAAAATATTATTATTTTGTCTAAAAAAAGGGGCTAAATTTGTTACTTTTCCGCTATTTTTTTAAAATTTTTGAATAATTTTATTCAAATTAATGGACAAATTGTTCAAGGAACTGAAAATTTGGTCCACAATATCCGAGGTTCCATTATAACGGAGTCCATTATATCCGAGGTTGAAATACATAGACTGAATAGGATTTTGGCCGGGCCCGGACAATTTGTCTACTATAGCCGAGTGTCCATTATAACCGAGTTCTACTGTAATAATATTTTTTTTTTGCTCAATATTATGCGCGTGTCAGACAATTTATTAAGTACAGTAGTGTATATGCGATCGATAAGTTATTATATTTTTATTGAGATGCTCAACTTTTGGGAAGACGGGGGGCTTGAGCGTTTAATATATACAGGATTTAGGTCCAGTTTGGATATAAATCAACTTTAACGATCGAACGGTATTAATAATAAAACAAGTTTAAAATTCAATCAAATATCGACCAAACAGCGTTCCATCTAGTGGAATTACACTTTAAAGTGCAATATCAACATTAAAAACTGCCGTTTGACACATGTTGTTGAACTCTAAACCTATAGCGCAAGATGGCTCTGCCCGGATTCCTGTCGTCTGCGTGTTATTATTTGTCTTTTGATGAAGTGATTTAATATATAAAATGCGCGTGCGTGAGTGCGTGTGAAGTGTTTGTTGATGGAATTAGACGTATTGACAATAAAAAACAGATAAAATGGCGTTAAGCTCATCATAGCGCGCTCTGCTTTTTTTTTTTTCAATTGCTGTCCTCTACTGGGATTTATAATGGCCACAAGGATGGATTGATAGATAGACTAGAGAGGGGGAAACTAAATTATCTTTTTTTTTATCTAATACGATTTGTCCATAGAACTATAAGTCTTTTATAAGGTGACGTCAAAATTGCGCAACAATTTTAATGGAAGAAGGCATTGAAAGTGTAATCTTACTTGCGCCGTACCATAGCGTCTTAGTTTATTTTAGTCCTAGTTTATTTCATTGACAAATATACTTAAATTCTCTCCATCTTCTCTCTCTTCACTTTCGTCGTCCTCACTGCTACATTTCCATCTAATTCCTTGCTCAAGTTTTCTTTCACTTTTTCTCTCTCATTCGAGTTAATCCACTTTTACTTAGCTTCTTTTTCTTCTTTTTTCGGGAGTTTTTTTTTTTTTTTTTTTTCTTCTTTCTTTTTTTTTTTTTTTCTTACTCTGGTTTTCTTTGTTTCTTTCTTTTATTTTATGTGGAAAATAGTGAAAGTTTCGGTTAGCATTTTTTTTATTCCGTATCTTTGATGAATAACTGAGGTTATTAACTTTTTTAACCTCTTTTGATGTTTCGTTTGGTTCGGAAGGATAGAAAAAAAAGAGTGAAGATGATAAAAATGTCGTAATTCGGACTCTGTGAATTGAATGAATTCCCCAGCGGATGATGATGATGGTCTTCCATAACAACAGCTTCCGTTTACTCTGCTTCCTCCTCGTTGGTGCATGCCGAATGCGCGAGAGAAAAAGAGTAAAATGGTGCCGAGTTTATTAAGATACATTAAGCTTAGGCACAATTTACTAAGTAGAAAAACCTCTCTTGAAGCATTGCATTAAAATTCTAAGCGCTGCGCAATTACCAATTACATTTTGATTACCGGCACTATCGCAAATAAAAGGGAAAATTTTATTACGAGCTTAAATTAATAAAAGGTCGGTTTTTCCGGGATTGGATGTTAAAAATTTCTATTGATTGGAACTACAGGAAGCAAAACTATATACTTAGTAGTGACTGTGGTGTTGCTTTTTTCATCTTCTTATTTTAAAATTAATTTCAGACCCTGCCCCCCTAATTGAAATGTAAATGACTAGGCTTCATTTTCTAATCCAAGTGTTTCTAGGAAATTGGCAACTAATCAGTTTTCATGTTTTTAGATTTTAAATTACTACCGGTAGTATGATAATAAAGAAATTTTGAAGAAAAAATCACACTCGAATAGTTATGTTCAAATACTGTTTAGCGGTGTTATTAGATAGCGGTTTTTTTTTGTGTTGCACTTTCAAAAAAAAGTTATCTGTTAATGTAATACTTGTATACAGCTTTAAAAGAATCATTTTGTATGAGATGAAATTAATTTTTTTTTAAATTGTAAAGTCGATCTACATCATTTTAATAATATTATGCATTTTTATGTAAAACTCGAACTTTTGGTCGGAACTAGTTTTTCTGAATCTTGTCTGTTCTTTCTCATTTTAAAAGTCAGTTAAGAAAATGTCTTATAATTATTAATTGATTGATAAGTAATAACATCTTAAGTTTTAAATAGAATATTAGTTATGGAGTATTCTTTGAAGACGGTTTTTCTTTAAAATCCATCAATTATTTATTAACTTACCACTTTCCATTTTCAATTAATATTCGCAAATAATTTCCACATATTTAAATTATGCGTATGATTTTAGCTTCTGCAATCACAATTTCGCGTTATATTTATGGTTAAGTCTGGAAAGTTGGGATTGTAATAGAATTATGCATGTGGCTTTGCTTTAACATTTCAAGTACAGTATTGTTTTAGGTTTTGGCTACCGATTAAGTGTATAATAAATTTTGTGTATTTTTTTTTTAAAGGTCGAATTACAACTACCAGTCGACGTTTGGACCGAGAAGTGCAAAGCGAGTTCGAGTTGGAGGTAAAATAAAAATTATTTATTTATTCATCTATTACAGTATTTTGATCTTTCTTAACTTGAGTCACGTCCATGTACATCCGAGGGCGAGCGCGTTTAGGGCTTTTTGTGCTTTTATAAAGTAAATTCTATAAGCGAAAATGATGAAATGTGGCTGCATTGAACCACCCTCAGCTACCAAAAAGAAATGAGGATAGTACATGTACTTACAGATTTATTGAAAACAGGGAAACATTTTGTACCAGGAAATTACTTAATCGTATAACGAGAAAAGGGTGAGGGTATTTTAATGTGCATCGAAAACAACGATATAAAATGGAAAACTGTAATATGGCAAATCCTTTTTGATGGAGCGCAGAAAGTATGCTCCTACTTCAGCTTTGTCACCCTTTGTGTTGTCATTCGCAATCAACGAAGTTATTGAACGAGTCGAATGCTGCTGCTGCTGCTGTTCCGGGTGCATGCACATGTCATTGTAGTGGACAACGTTCCGATTTTCAGTGCAGACAGTTTGCATTCATATAAATCTTTATTTGCGTCGAGGGCTTATTTTTTTTTTTGTTTATGTTTATTTTGTTAAATATGCTAAACTTGCATTTATGCTTCGCAGTTAATTGTGCTTGTATAAGCAAGATTAAGGCACACGAATATAAACTACAGTGCTCACAAAAGGCTAGTAAATATGTCGTTTTATTACGAGTACTTTCAGCGTTATTTTAGATTAGAAAAATGTCGTTCGCGAGCATTTGCATGCGCTCGAAGCGCTAAAACGTCTTAAAAAAAGGTGAGTTGGAAGGTCGTTGCACGTACAACATTTGAACTTTGCAAAACGAGAAAGAAAAATAAATACTAGGCAGAAGGGTAAAATGAGTACATTTTACTTAATTATAATAATTTTGATATTTATCTGGTTATTTTATAGCCAAATTTTGTTTATCACTTTTATTGCGAGCGGCAAGGATGAGTTGGTATAATTTTTTCTATACATTAATAATTACTGTGTATATTAAAAATATACATATAACGACGGGAAAGTTAACGAAATGCTAAATCCATCTCGCATTCTTTGCAAAAGTGGATTTAGAAAATAAGGAATTATTACGGTATTATTTTTTTTTTCTTCGGTTTATTTTAACAAGGTTACATTCTAAACGTGATTAACAATTTTAATATTAAAAAAATATATATTTTTTTTTATGATGAAAAAGTAAAAAGAAATAAACTTGTACTGTAGCCTTCATTGTAAAAAGTGGTTTGGCAAAAGATACAAAAAAACAAATCATTTTTCAAATATAAAGTAAGTAATAATTAACGCTTTTTAATTAGTAAAAAGCATAAATTTCTGTTATGAAAAATGTATTCCTAGCTTCTTCCATCATGTATCAAAACTGTATATTTAAACCCCGAGCAGATTTAATTAAAGGGGGGTAGGTATTTAGCGCATAATTAATCTGCTAGAGGTCGATGATGTCACTCTCATTCCATACAAAATAGGCATCTTCCTTCATTCGCATCGCGCATGAGTGAAGGAAGACGCGTGTTTGTGGCTGCTATCAACATCAACTCTCATGATTAATGATTAACCATTTTTACTAACATTTCTTATATACCATTCTTTCCAAAAAAGGGAGGGAAGGAAAAGTAGAGAAAAGACAGTAAAAGCTTATTTGGGGGAGAGAAAGGGATAAACTTTTATAATCTTAAAAATTGACTTGTCATTTAAACGCTCGATGGCTTTGGGGATTTTCTTACACATAAATAACCATTCTCTTTTTTTTTTTTTATTTGTAGAAGAAAGAAAAAAATTATTATATAAATAAAATAAAAAGCGTGGGAGGAGTTAGTATGAGGGAGAGAAGATTGTGACTTTCCATCTATTTTAGCTACTAGTAAATTTAAAAGTTGTGTGTGGTGTGGCTTTTGTTTACGACGTTGATGTCGCCTCATTTATTCATGAATGATAAACACTACCGATGCTGTTACCCCTAGTAGTGTCTCCAAACCCCCCGTTATAATAATACTATGTGTAGAGTGTGTCGTTGCATCGTTTTATTTTCCTTCCATAACCCCCTTACCATATAATACCGTTTGAAGAAGGTGAGAGAGATCAATCTAATTGCAGGCAGCGTTTACGACACGAGACGTTGATTATTATAATAATAAATTATTTCATCATTTTTGACTTTTATGGCGTGTACAGTGTGTGCGAGATGATGTTACCATGACAACAGCACGCTTTAATGTGGAAAAAAAGAGAAGCGATAATTACAAATTAATTAAGTTTATTTTGTGATAAAAGATTTGGCCTTTTTCTCTTTTGACTTGTTATCTTTTTATACGCTTCTCTCGTTTTAAACTCTTCACTCACCCTATCACCTTCGTTTACCTTCTAATAGAAATGTCACTTGTGTTTACACTTGATTAAACGCTGAGAAAAGAGTAATTTTCGTGCATTTTGGGAGTTTATTGTAAATAGCGAGATGAGTGATGCTCAAAGTAAATGTTTGTGTAAAATATTTTATAAAAATAATTACCGTGCGAAACTTTCGAGTTTTATTTTTCTGATATACTTTTCGATTTAATAAGATTTAATGCTTATTTATTTATAATATTTGTGTAGGACTGTTTAAATTATTTTTATTCGACTTGTTAGAGATAAGATTTTTGGCAGGCGGAGGAGGAGTTTTAATGACGTTACGGTAGTGCGAAATAAAACCCCTCATTTTTCTTATTCTTTTTTCTTTTTGGTAGTCGAATTAATTTATGGAGCCCCAGAGAACCTTTAACGAGCTTAACAGGTTTTTCAATTCTTCTCTTATCTTTCCTCTTACTTAGCTTTTTCTGTAAAAAGGAAAAGCCGAATAAATAGATTTGAGGCTAAAAAATATAAAAAATTTTGTTTTTCTCATATAAAAAAAAATTGCGTCAATTTTTGCTGAAATTACGAATACGGAAGTCGAATTGTAGACAGACTATTTACATATAATAAACTACGGGGTTCAGATCTAATTTTACTCATAAGAAAACAGTGCATTGACCCTTCCGCTTCTTTGTATTCAAACATTTTGTTATTATTGACAATAATAATTTTTGACTACGGTACTCAAAATTTAATTTTGTTAAAGTTAACGTTTTATTCTAATGAATTTAATTTGATTAAAATGTCATCATTTACAGTTTATTTAACTGTTCATTAATTTTATTATGTAAAAATAGATTAAATTACAGTGATAAACAAACTATGAAAAGATCGTTTTAAGAAGAGGTTTTTTTATTGAAGATGAGAAAATTGAACGTGTCGTTGAAAGCGAAAAATGATGTGAAAGTATTAAGTTCATTGCAACCTAGAGTAGAGGGATCATCTTAGCCGAATAAATTATCCAAACAGTTGAAATGTCGCTTGTTGCTGTGATAACCTCTACTGTATTTTTTTAGCACGTCAAAACGATGAGTGTTGTTTATCTCAATCTGCCTTCTACAGAAATTTAATTGGATTCAAGAGAAAATTGTGACTTTTATTCGCTAAAGTTATTGTACGGTATATTTCTGGGAATTTAATGACAAAAGTTGAGACGCAATTCTGCAATAAAAAGATGCGTTGTCGATTAAAGCATTTAACATGTTTATTTTCTTAAGCGAGCAACTTATGCTTGGAACTTATGTCATTTTATTTTTTCCGGAACTGATAGCATCGGGTCGAATCAGTTAGAGATCATGAGAATTTTGTAATGTCAACAAAATGCAAAAAAAGAGCTGACTTAAAAACAATAATTTATTATTATTATTTTTATCAGTTTATTTATTTATTTTTTTTATTTGTGGTTGTCAGTTTATGTTTATATGACTAATAAAATAGAAAAAAGTTAGAAGCCTTTCCCATATAATATAATTATGCATCTTCAAGCAATAAAATAACGTTGTTAATGCGAAGCATGCCCCGTTATCAACTACGGTACGGAGTATTTTAAAAAAAATTTATTAAATGAGAAAGTGGTATTTTTAGACAATTTTTTTTTTTTTTTTTGCTTACAAACTTTTGATTAATTATCAGTGCACGATCAAAAGTTGGAAAAATGATTCAAATGATCAATTCATAGAGGACATAATTATAATCCTCAATAGTAGACCAGAATGACAAATTGCAGCGGATAAACAATTTTTAAGTAAGCACTAAATTAATTAGTTTTAATAATTACACTGAATTTCATACCAAGCTGGTAAAGCTTTATTTTCAAGATAGACGAAGTTAAGATATTTTTAGGTTTTGTAATTAGGCATAAATAATAATTATTGACTGGTTTGAGTGATGCAAATTAATACGTAACGGTACAGTAGGTTAGGAGAAAAGCCGCGCCGCGATGCTTAACATGAAAAATGACAGGTTATTGATCAAACATCTGTAAACAATATTTTTTTATGTAAAAGAAATAAATTGCAATGTTTGGTGAATTTAACATTTACAGGTATTAATTAATGACAACGGTGATCCAGGATTAACGTCAACCGCTCGTGTGATTGTGAGTGTCTCTGATATCAACGATAACAACCCTATGTATCTGGAGAAAGAGAACCGGATGAGAATATACGAAGTTCCATTATTAGATACGGAAATTCAACTTTTCCGGGTATTTAATTAATTTGACATGATAATTTTTTTTAAAAAGTTTTTAGAATTACAATCCATATCATTTATTTTTAGATTATTTTTCAAGATCTTGATAGTGGTTCAAACTCGGATCTCAATTACAGCTTAAAAACGGGCCGATTAAACGGTCGTTTTAAAATCCACCCTAAACTGGGGACTATATACGCGCATAATTTAACAGCGGGGCAGCAATACAACTTTACTGTAATAATAATATTAATGGATTATTTAATTAAAACGTGTAATTAAAATTTTGGAATGTTCATTTTAATTAAATAGGTAAAAGCTGAAGATAATGGACGACCTCGAAAATCTTCCACTTCCAATGTTTACGTTGAAATATTGCCTGTTCCAATGTCTTCCTCTCCTCATGTTCCTACCATTATGAATGCGGGCTCTGAGGTGCAAGTTGTTGAAAATGAGATGGTTGGACGTCTCGTGGCTCACGTTCAAGCGAAAGATTTAGATGGAGATTATCTCTTTTACAGCATCATCGGTATTCTTGTGTTAAATTAAATTTATTGTATTTGCTTAAGTGAAATTTTTGTTTTGTTTGGTAGGGGGAAATGATGAGTTTGCTATCAGTTGTAATTCTGGAGACATTTTATTGGCTCAGCCACTCGATTATGAGCTTAAGACGCATTACACGTTGAATATCAGCGTTAGCGACGGATTTCATAACGTTTACACTCAACTGATTATCCGTGTGGTTGATGTGAACGACAATAGACCTCAATTCAGCCAGGTTGTATACGAGGTAGAAGTGCCCGAAAATATCCCTTCCGGGTCTGATATCGTACAGATTCAAGCGTCTGATGAAGATAGCGATAAAAGAATGGATTATGCTGTACATTCTGCCGATCCTCCAAGCAGCTATAATAAATTCTATCTGGATCCGTCAACCGGAGTTTTGGAAGTGAGAGAAAGACTGGACCGAGAAACTCTTCATCGCCACGTTCTTACCGTTCGAGTGTCAGATCATGGAGTCCCAGCTAAAAAAAATTACGCCCGGGTTGTCATCAACGTTTTAGATCATAATGATCATCCACCTCAATTTCTTTCTGAAAAATTTCAAGGGAAAGTTTTCGAAACTTCAGCAATTGGAACTCACGTGATACAATTGCTAGCTAACGACAAAGATAAAGGACAAAATGGAGAAATCCATTTTTCAATTGTATCAGGTACAGTGTTTGAAAAAAAAATTTGGAATTGAAATTAATTCTTCATTTTAATGTTTCTATTTATTTTGTTTTAATTAGGCAACATGGGAAGCATGTTCACTTTAGATTCTCAGTTAGGAATAATATCAGTTGCTAAAGAACTGGATGTGAAAGTCGTGCCCGAATATTTATTAACCGTAAAAGCAACCGATAGCGGTAATCCGCCTCTCAGCGCTACAGTTTCCGTTCATATTCAAGTTACAGTGGCCGACAATGCTCCTCCAAAGTAAGAAATTTTTTTTTTTAATATTTAACAATCTTAAACATACATATTTTTTATTATAATTATTAATTTGAAATTTAGGTTTGATTTCCCTGTATATTCAAAAGAAATTGAGGAAAATATTTATAGAGGTTCTCCCGTAACTACTGTCAACGCTAATAGCCGATCTTCCATCTTCTACGAAATTGTATCTGGAAATAAAGATCGTTTATTTGCCATCAATCCAAATTCAGGAACGATCAGCTGTAATTTCGAGTTAGATTATGAAAAGAATGACTTTTTCAACTTGACCGTTCGAGCTGTGAGCATCGTCAATCAACAAGTTCACTGCTCAGTTTTGATTCATGTGCTAGATGTCAATGACAACTTTCCCCGTTTTAATCAAACTCATTATTCCGGAAATATCAGCGAAGGAACTGACATCGGATCTATAGTTTTGGATGAAAATGGATTGCCACTCATTATCAAAGCTCATGATGCCGACTCGGAATTAAATTCGCTTCTGGTCTACGAGATTGTGGAAAAAAATATACAAAATTACTTTGCTATCGATTCTACAACAGGTAACCTTAATTAAATTTTGATAACATTTAAATACAGTAGGCCTACAGTATTCTATTGCAAGCAAATGCGTAAGCGTTCTTGCTTTTAAAAAATTTATATTCATACAGTGTACTGGTAAAATAAGTTTGCAGAGAACTATTAATTAGTCCAATTATAATTTTTCATTTTAAAAAAATATTTATTTTTGTGTATTTTGATTATCTGAAACAGTATACAGTATTACTGTACTCCATTTATCCGATAATACTCAGCTACGATTTTTTTAAAATACAGTTTTAAATTATTTGATACGTATTTATAAATTTTATTTTAGTACATGCAATATTTACTGTGCACTGTACCGATAAGACTTTTTTTTTTTAATATATGATATATTTATTTTTTTATTTCCGTTTCTCAAAGCTGAAAAAAGTTATTTTATATACAGTATACAATACCTTTTAATTTAAAATTTAGAAGAGTTTTAATAATAAATAACATTCGTCCTTTAAAATCGCATTTTTACTTGAAATTCTCTAAATATTTAATAATTTTGATAGGTGCATTGAAGACCACTGCAAAGTTAGATCGCGAGACAGTATCCGTGAGTGAGTTCACCGTTCAAGTGAGTGACATGGGTCGACCACCTCTGCAGGCTCTTATTCCGGCACGCATTACAATTTATATAGACGACGTAAACGATTGCCCTCCAACCTTTAATTCTTTTTCTTACAACGCTACTATTTTGCTACCTACCCACATCGGTGTTGTTGTCACTACCGTCGTGGCTTTCGATCTCGATGTAGATTCCAATATCCGTTACTCTATCGTTTCCGGTGATCCCGAGAATAAATTTTCACTAAACGCCGAGAGCGGGGTTCTAACGTTAGAGGATGTTGAAAATTTAAAGGAAGGATTTACTCTGATTGTCCGAGCGTCAGATGGCCTTCATTCTTCGACCACGCGCGTTGAAATAGTTTTTGAAGAATTGCGCCACACCGGCTTGCGTTTCCTTCAAGAACAGTACTACGCTAATGTGATGGAGAATAGTACGGAGATAACAACCGTGGTTGTGATTAACGTGATTGGAACCGAATTGAACGAGCACGTTCTATTTCGAATTTTGAATCCGGGTGGTCTATTCACTATAGGTGAGACATCAGGAGTTGTTCGGACTGCTGGAATACCATTCGATAGAGAAGAAAAGGATTCGTACGTGGTGGCGGTGGAAGCTCGAAGTCAATATGAGCCTTCAAAGATGGCACACACTGTCATTCATATCAATGTGATGGATGTAAATGATAACCGGCCTATGTTTGTCAATTTACCATACTTCGCGGTAGTTCCGGTTACCGCTAAGAAAGGGGATACTGTTTTTAAGGTAGGAAAATATTTTTGTATTAGGAATGTTTTTCTAAATTATTATTATTAAATTGCGAAATAATAGGTTCATGCTATTGATATTGATATTGGTGACAATGGCGACGTTAGTTATGAATTGTCTGGCGACCGAGATGAAGGAATTTTTCAAATTCATAGAAAAACGGGTGAAGTTACTTTGAGGCGAACTGTCACCGAACCAAACAAAGAATATAAATTAGTTATACATGCAGATGATGGAGGTACAGCATCTAGATAATATCTTAAAAAACGAATTTTTTTATAGTACTGTTTTTTTAAAAATTGTTGAATTACGTATTTTTTTATATACCGGTATAAAAAAAACTCGTTTATTGAGAATTTGAATTTTTCATTAGAGGAACCGTTAGTCTAAATGTTATAATTTTTAACTTTTTAGGAATGGATTCTTTACAAACTCAAACTTCACTCACGATCAAAGTTGTTCATAGTAACATGCCTTTATTTAAATCTCAGTTTTATGTTTCTTCCGTTCCGGAAAATATTCAACCCTATTCTCCGATAATAAGTTTACAAGCCGATAGCCCGGCGGGACGTAAATTAATCTACAGTATTGTCGACGGTAATTCAAACGAAGAATTTGCCATTGATTTTAACACAGGTGAACCAAACATTACATTTTTTCTACTTTATTCGTTCATGTTTAAGTCTTGTCATTCGTTCATTTATTATTTTTAATTACTTTTTTTTTTATTTTTTTAAATAATTTTTGGAATATACATAGTCAGCTTAGGCGCTTTTTTATTTTAGTTATTTTTTTTTTTTTTAAGATTATTTATGAGTGACATTTATGGATTGAATTGTTACCGTCCACGGAAATTTTTATATGTTTACAATTTAATTTCATTTTGAGCTTTCTAAATTTTTTTTATTTTTTTGTTATTTGTATGTTTCATGTGTGTTTGCGTGACTTTTTTGTGACTGTGACAAGCCAGGTAACCTTTTTTTTCTCATTAGACGGTGACAAAAATTTAGGCTTTTATAATTATTATTGTAAAAATTATTATTTTCAAATATTTTTAAGTTGTGCCACTATTTATTTATTTATTTTGTTTTTATTTTTTCCCAACAGACCCCGACCGTAGTAACGGTCCTTGTGAGTATCTCAATATTCTATTTCCACCTTCACACCCATCTCTTTCCTTAATAATATTAATACGATTAATTCAAACTTAAAATAATTTTATTAATAATTGGTGGGTGCTTTAATTTATTTTAATAAAATCTATACCCTCGAACTTTTGACTTACCCCAAGACTGACTTTTTTTTTACTCAAAAACTAAACTAACAAGAAGATAATTTGGTTTGATTTTTAAACTAATCTACTTAAAACTGTCGCAGTCATGAAGGTAGGTTTGATAAATTATTAATTAATTGGCATTATTCTTTAAATTGGTTTTGATTTTTATTGGGTGGTGAACCGAGTGGAATATCTATCATGACTACGACATTCTATTAGCAACATTGCATGAATGTAAAAATGTGCTAAATAACTTTAGTATTATTTTTACTTAAATTTTTAAAGCACCTATTTACACATTTAATTTAAAATTAGTTAAATACGTGTTAGAAAGATTATTTTTTTCTAACTAATTGTTTTAACGGTTTTCTCACATTTGGTATTGTAACGCACCTGTTTTCATGGAAATTTTGATTTTTATGAGTGAATATTTTTAAACTTGTTTGAAAATTATATTATCAATTATTAAAACTAATCAAATTAACTTAACTATATTTATTAAATTCTAATATGTGTTTTTATATTAGCTCACTAAGTTACATTATTTAAATTACTAACAAAAGTTGCACGGAACTTGTAGTATTAGTTGATATTTAGTTTCTATGACTTCTTTACTCTATATTTTAAATTTTATTTATTTTATATTTATTTGAATATTTTAAATTAGCTATTAACGAAGAGTATACAAGTAATTAATAGCATTTATATTATTTACTTTTGAAGCTGTCACTCTGTGCTTTGTTATTTGCTGTTGTTTGTCACTTTTTGTCGCACTTATTATTTATTTGATTAAGTATTTAATTACGTAGATTGGGCATTAAATTGTTAATAATAAATATGCCGCTCGATAACTACAACTAGTAGTTAGATTTATTAGTAGTAGGGCTTATTAATTGATTTATTATTTTGATCATCCTAGTTTAATTTTGCATGGATCTGTACCTTCCATTCTTTTTTTTTATTTTTTATTTTCAACTTTTTACTTTCCCTTAATTTATTATTAGTTCATTTAAAAAAAAATTAATTTCTATTTAAATGGATTATTTTTTTGTCAACATCAGGTGTGATTTACGTTGTGGATAGTTTGGATTACGAACGTGACAAAGAGTACCAGTTGAGCATCAGAGCAACTGATTCGGTGTCTGGAGAATTTTCTGATGTCTTATTGCGAATTGACATCGAAGATGTTAATGACAATTCTCCTCAGTTTATTCAACCTTTATACTCAGCAGTTGTTAGTGAAACTGCCAAAATTGGTTTTCAAATAGTAAAAGTTGAAGCTAAAGATTTAGATTCTGGTAAGAATATCATATTGAGTTTGCTGATTTCATTTACGTTATTAACTTGTATTTTCTTAAATTTAAATAGTTTTTCCTTTTAATAAAAGCTATAGCTTTCTAAATAAATTTTCTTAAAGCTTTGGTTTTTTGACTTAAGATAGCTAACTATTTCTTGCTAATAAAATTTTAAGCAAATATTTGTTAATAATTTTCAACGGTCAGTTTAGTTAACAGTAATTAAAAGTTTGTAAATTGCCTTTTGTTTATCTTAGGAATTAACAAGATTATCCAGTATCGAATTTTAGCTGATGAAGATAACTCTAGCTCCCATTTTAACATGGATTTGGATACTGGAATATTAACGGTGAAACATCCGTTAGATTTTGAGAGTCGCAGAGCGCACAATTTGATGATATTAGCCTCCGATGGCGGAGTTCCCACACGTAATTCTACAGCTACCGTTCGAATTAACGTTGAAGATCGTAACGACAATGCTCCATACTTCAAACACAATCTTTACACATGCTTTTTAAACGAAGATGTAGTTCGAGATCAGTTCGTCACCATGGTTATGGCTATTGATCCAGATATCAACGATCAGGCCAAACTCTCTTATGTGGTTGTTTCAGGCAACGACCAACAAGCATTTTCAGTGAATAAAAAAAGCGGTGAGGTCAATTAAGAAAATTAAATTGAAAGAATTTTTTACAAAAGTTTTATATCTTTAGGGATAGTATCGGTTCGTAATCCTCTTAAAGTAGGACAATTTAGCACGTACAATCTGTACTTGTCTGTGTCGGATGGTGTTTATACAAATTATACCCGTCTCAGAATTAATATCATTGGGTCTAATGTATATTCACCAAAGTTTACCAGAGGAAGATACGACGTCGAATTGGAAGAAAATTCTCCTGTGGAAACTGTGGTGGGAGCTGTTTTAGCCACCGACAAAGATCGAAATTCTGTAATAGAATACGACATTCACAGTGATCGAGCTTTAGAACTTTTCGAAATCGATTCTGTTACAGGTGCTAACTTTAACTCGACTTTATTGTTTTAAGTGTTTGCTTATAATGTATTATTTTTATTATTGCGTAGGTGTGATTACAAGTAAGAAGAGTTTAGACCGCGAAGTTCAAGAAGTTTATGAAATTCCTGTTTCGGCAACTGATGAAGGAGGTCTAATGGACTTTGCTTTGATGTCGGTATCTGTGAAGGATGTGAACGATAACGCCCCCGCTTTTATTGTTTCTGCTTACGATGGCACGGTATTGGCTAACGCTACAATTGGAACTACGATTCTTCAGGTTAGTTTTTTTTTTCTTTTTATTTATTTCTTTTCGAAATATGGTCTCGGTGGATTTAATCGAGCGTTTATATATCAAAGGTAAACGCGGTGGATGCTGATGCAGGTTTATCTGCAACGGTAGAATACTTTATCTACGGTAATGATACTTTGGGGACTGATATCACTCAACTCTTCTATATCAACAAGCAGACGGGGGATATATCGCTGCGTCGAAATGCTTTGACATTTGGTAATTTTATGAATAATATATGACACACTAGTTTTCTTATTTATTTTTGATGAAATTAGAAAACCAAGTTTTTCAATTTTTTGTCCGAGCTCAAGATAAAGGAACTCCAATGCTTCATTCTGATGTCCCAGTTGATATATTTATAGGAAGTCGTCAAGACACGCCTCCAAAATTTCGCAGAAGAGATTCCGCTTTCTTTTTACAAGAAAATATTCCTATTGGTAAGTCTGATAAAAAAAAGACATTTATAAAAATGGTAGTGTTTAAACTTTAACATAACTTGATTTTTAAAAAAGCTGGATTTTAAAGTTAGTAATACGGTAATTAATTATTTGGTAGGTCGAGTGGTAACCACTGTTGTTGCTGATACTAGTGAAAGCCTTATTTATTCGTTGGCTTCAAAATATGATTTACCTGATGGCTCTTCTCCTTTCCGAATCAACGATCAGAATGAGATTGTCGTGTCAGGGCCTCTAGATCGAGAAAAGATTGATACTTATTTTCTTGTGGTGAAAGCCGAGACCAAAACCAGTCCTTCTTTAACAGCCTATGCTAATTACACTATACAAGTTATGGATGATAATGACAATCGTCCAGAATTTGAGTGCAATCCGTATTATGTCACTGTATCGGAAAATGTTAAAGAGGGTCACTCAATATTGAGAGTTGTGGCACGTGATCGAGATGTTGGTCATAATGGAGATGTAAGATATTCATTGGAAAGCGTTGTCCCTCCACCCGCCGATTCAGCTCCTTTTGATGTTAACGCTCACACCGGCTGGATCACCAACTTGGTTCGATTGGATCACGAAACATCACCTGTTTACACTCTAAAGGTTTCAGCCACTGATGGAGGGAATTCACGATTATCTTCAATGACTTCTGTTCGAATTGAAGTCAAAGATTTTAACGATAGTCCTCCCGTATTTTCCCAACCGCATTACAGGGCAACAGGTTAGTGTGGATATAGAGTTTGTCAAAAGTATTGTTATTGTACCGATATGTGTTTCATAATTTACTTAGTTAATGAGGACGCCTCTATTGGAACTGTTGTCATGAACTTGGTGACAAACGACGCTGATGACGGCTCAAATTCTCGGGTTGCTTATTACATCACTGACGGGGACCCTAATGGACATTTTGGCATTCGTTATCCTGATGAACTTTATGTCAATAAAGTAAGTTTATTTTTACAAATTTTGATCATATTGTTTTCATTTTCTTATTTTTAAATGAAATAATTATAGGAACTTGATAGAGAAAAAAATGATCGTTACGCATTACAAGTTACTGCAACTGATGGAAAGTTTGTTTCAACTACTAGAGTGACTATCGATTTGTTAGATGCTAATGACAACCCACCAATTTGCAAAACGGTATTTATTTCAGATTGATATTAATTTCACTCAAATTTAAAAACACAATGCAATATTATATAATTTGTACGTTATTTAGGCACGCTATAAACAACGAATATCCGAATCGATTATTCTAGGGTCGATTATTTTGTCCGTTGAAGCGTCTGACGAAGACGATGCCCATAACGCCCGACTTAGATACGTTTTAAGCGGAAATGATGCCCAAGATTTTACCATCGATTCTCACAATGGTTTTTTACTTGCAGTTACTATATATTTTTTATTTAATTTATTAATTTGTCAATGTTTTAATTCAGGTTCGTTACGAACAAGTAAAATTTTGGATAGGGAGACAGTTCCTCGTTACTTTCTGACGGCATATGTTCACGATAAAGATTATTTTAATTGGAATTGTAAATCTGAAATCGAATTGATTCTAACGGATGTAAATGATAACGCTCCTGTATTTACTCAAAAAACTTACTCTGTTACAATTCCTGAAGACACTGAGGTTAAGATGCTAGTGTCGAAAGTGCATGCAACGGATAAAGATCTAGGTAAGTTTGCGAAATCTATTTGGCGTTTATAAATTTTGTCTATTATTTTTTAATACGGTAATAAAACGTTTTCGTTTTATAGGAGTTAATAGAAAAGTGCGTTACAGCTTTGTAGATTCTGCGAATGGTCATTTTTCAATTGATAATTTAAGCGGAATTGTGACGCTATCTAAACCGTTGGATCGGGAGGAAAAACCCATGTATAATTTAACAGTGAGAGCCAGTGACATGGGATCACCACAACTCTCCTCCTTTGTCAATCTTTTGGTCATCGTTTTAGACATCAATGATAACCCTCCAGAGTTTGCTAGTAAATATTATTACACTGCAGTGTCAGAAAACGCTAAAATTGGCATCGATGTGATTCGAGTATTGGCAACGAGCAAAGACAGTGGCGTCAATGCGGAAATAACCTACTCAATCGTTGGTGGAAATGAGCACGGAATGTTCGCAATTCATCTTAAAACTGGTTTGGTTTATAATTCATAATTTATTGTTGGAATTGTTTAGCGAAGTTTTATTATATTTTACAGGGGTAGTTGCTGTTCGAAAAACTTTGGATTACGAAAGAGCTCGTGAATATCTATTAACCATTCAAGCAAACGATGGTGGAACTCCATCATTGAGTAATCATGCAACTGTCAACATTACTATAACTGATGCTAACGACAACCCTCCTATTTTTACGCAACCAGTTTATTCATCTACTATTCGAGAAGATGCCCAAGTTGGGGATCGCATCACTAAGGTATACTCAACATTGTACATTTAATTTAAACTTTTAAAATTTTAATTAATTGATGTTTAATAGGTGGTTGCTCGTGATGCGGATAGCTCACTGAATGGTCGCATTTCTTACTACATTGCTAGTGGAGATTTCAATGACCAGTTTAAAATTGAAAAAAATACTGGCTATCTAATAGTGGGCGCTGCTTTGGACCGAGAACGAGTATTATTTGTTTTTTTCTTGTAATAATAATTTTTGTATCGTATTAATTTCAATTATTTGAAATAGATGTCGAAATATAAAGTCGAGGTGAATGCTGTAGATAGTGGAAATCCTCAGCTTTCAAGTTCTGTTATTGTCAATATCGATGTCACAGATACCAATGATAATCCACCATTATTTTCTTCTTCTAATTACACTGCCATTGTCCGTGAAGATAGAGAATTAGGCTTCACTATATTAAAACTTACAGTAACAGACGCTGATTTGGTTCAAAACGGACCACCTTTCACGTTTGAAATCCGAAGAGGAAACGAAGGCAACGATTTTCGAATGGTACAAGATGGCACCTTAAGAACCGCTTCACGCTTTAACCACAAAACGAAAGATACATATAAATTGCAACTCCGAGTTTTTGACAACGGAACACCACCATTGTCTTCGGATACTTGGGTGACCGTACGTGTTATTGAAGAGTCGCAATACCCACCTGTAGCTACACCCGTTGATATCAACATAAATTCATATTTAGACGAATTTCCAGGCGGAGTAATTGGTCGAGTTCATGCTCGAGATCAAGATCCTTATGACACTTTGAGTTTCGCAATTGTCTCGAATCATCGACATCTGTTTGATATAGATCCAGATGATGGCACTTTGAAGGCACTTCCAGGCCTAGATTTGGGTCACTATAATATTAACGTCAGTATAACTGACGGAAAATTTTCTACGTGCGTCGACGCTAAAGTTTCGGTTGTTATAATAACTGATGAAATGTTGGAAAACGCTATCGTATTGAGATTACGAGAGGTCAGTCCTGAAGAATTTGTTATTAGTTACTATAAAAGTGTCTTGAAAGCCCTGAGAACTGTCTTCTCTGTTCGCTTGAAAGAAGTGGAGATTTTGAGTATTCAGCCTTCTGATCAAGACTTGAATAAACGAAATAAAAGACAGTCGGGTTCGAAGTCCGATTTAGATGTTATGATTTCCGTCCATAAACCTAAGTCTCAGTTCTTCTCGGTTGATGCAATGAGAAAAGTCATTATTGAAAATAAAGAACGAGTTGAAACTATCATGGAATTAAAAGTAAGAATTTTATGCTAATTATCTGTTGTTTTTTCTTACAAATTAATTGTAGAGTAAATTAAAATAAATTTGCTGATATGGAAACAAAAAATTTTTTACTGTAGAAGTAATGCAATTGTTTTATATTTACAGATTGTCCGAATTTTAGATGACCTTTGCACGCTTAACTATTGTAAACATGGGCAATGTAAATCAAATTTGGTCTTTGCTTTAAAAGCTGTTGTTGTGGTGTCTACTCCAAGTGCCAGTTACGTTTATCCAAGGCATCAACATCAATTAGAGTGCCTATGTAAAGAAGGTTTTGGTGGTAAGTTTAATTGAAAATAGTTTAACCTCAGTCATTGTGTCCTTAACGTTACTTATTTGTTTACAGGAAAACTGTGCGAAACAGTGGTGAACGAATGCGCGCGGGCTACCTGCCCTGCATACAAAGTGTGTGTACCTGATACTAATTTATCATCTTACACATGCCAATGTCCACCTGGTAAAGTCGGACCCCGTTGCTCAAAAGATGCCAGTAATTGCGTCGATGACCATTGTTATGACGGTATTGAAACTTAATTAGTATTATTAATGCTCAATGAATTTACATTTGATTGCTTATGCGAATTAGAAAAAAATCCCATGGCGTTTCGAGGAAAGAGTTACGCCGCTTATACTTTAACTAATTCGATGGATCGACATTTTGTTTTGAAGTTTAAATTAAAAACTGTTCAGCCGAGGAGCTGCATCATGTATGCCGCTGGTAGAATTGATTACAGCATTTTAGAGGCAAGTTACGCATTTAGTTTTAAAGCAGTTGAATTTAGTTAATTTAACGTACTGTATTTTTAGGTTGTTAATGGATTTATTCAATATCGATTTGATTGTGGAAGTGGAGAAGGGTTGGTCCGCGTCGAACAAGTGTGGGTAAACAATGGTCAGTGGCATGAAGTTAGTCTGAGTCGTCGTGGAAACACCGCAGAGTTAATCATCGATAAACGTTTTCACGCTCAAGGAAACGCTCCTGGTCATAATGATGTTCTTAATATCGAAACAAATGACGTTTATTTTGGTGCTGAAGTTCGCCCTTATCCTCTAGTCCAGGGTTACGATGATATACGAATGGGCTATGTGGGTTGCCTGGACGACATTCAAATAGAAGGAATTTCTTTACCTTTGCAAACAACTCTCAACACTTCACCTATAGCTTCATTAAAGCGATTAGTAAATTTGGAATTTCATTGTCATTCAACTGGAGATCCTGGTATCTGTGGTAATCAACCGTGTTTGAACGGTGGCACTTGTAAGGGTTTATCAGATGTAAATTACGTATGCCACTGTCACTTGAGGTTCACAGGAGATAACTGCGAAGTTGACACTAATCCTTGTGCTTCGAATCCTTGCTTGAATGATGGAAAATGTACTAATAAGGCTAATGACTATAGCTGCAATTGCGCTGAAAGTTTGAGTGGAAAACGCTGCGAATTTGGTCGACATTGCAACCCAAATCCTTGTTTAAATGGTGGATCGTGCGAGGAAGCCTTGCAAGGACCGATTTGTAAATGTCGAGGCTACGTCGGTGAGCGATGTGGAATCGATGTAAATGAATGCAACAGCTTAAGCGGAAATCCGTGTCAAAATGCAGCTACGTGTATAAACATGCCTGGATCATTTCAGTGCCGATGCGCTCCTAATACTACCGGCTCACTGTGTGAGACTAGCGTTTTTAACAGCGGTCGGGCTATCGTTTCGGGTGGCGAAGGATTTGGTGGAATTACTTTTGAAGAAATTGTGGGAATTATTGCTACAGTTGCAGCTATTTTGTTATTAGCATTAATATTTATTTTGATAAGAAAGTGTCGTTTAAAACGGACTCGGCAAAGGCAGAACAATTCATTGATGATGAATCTCGACGGACAAAAGGAAATGACAGTAACCAATCCTGGAATGGTGTTGAAAAATAAAACCGGCCAAGAAGAGATCAAACGAACTAGTAAAGTGAGTAATTTAGAAGTTTATAACACTACTACAGGGACTCATCTTCATCGAGGACCACCTTCCGTTGCTCAAAGACCACTATCCTACACGCCATCGAATCACGACGCTTACGCCAGTGTCTTGAATAATTATGAAACTGTGCGCAGTTATGGCAGTGCGGGAGACGATTTGGAAAATATAAATAGATTTAGCAATGAGTTCATCCAAACCATTAATAAACCTGCGAGCGTACCTCCCAATCTTCCTCCTCCACCTCCTTCCAATTCACCATCTGATTCCGAATCTCTACACAAACCATGGAGTCTGGATAATAATCTTAAAGATAATTACTGCGAAGCTAAGATACAAAACGGTAAGAACCCATTGTTTATTTTATTATTTTCGGTGTTTTTCAAATCGTAGATGTGACAAGCGCAGTATTTTAATTATTATTTTATTTAATGGGAACTAGATTTAAAATGCCGAGTTGGTTTACCTGAAATTACTCCACTGTTATGTTCCGAGACATGCAAGGACAATTGTCGATTCGATAGCATTCCAATGGCCACAGTAACCAGTCTTTGCAAAAATAAAACTCCCAGTGTGCCTCATTCATCATTAACCGAGGAAGACTTTTTACCAGGTAATTGAAACGTTTATGGAAAGCAACAAAAACCAAACCAGTATTAGTTTTGTTTGTGAATTGTTTTGAATCTGAATCGGAATTAATTTTACGGGCTTTGTGTTTAATTATCGTGTGATTTTTTTTTTGTATCTATTTATTTCCAACAGCACCTCATCAGGGAAATGATAAAGGTAATAATTAACCTAATCTACATTGTTACAATACTATTGTATCATCTATTGTTTATTGCTATAACATTGTGATTTAGAGAAATTGCATCAATTTTATTTTTTACTGTAATCTGTGTAGATATTTTGAAAATAATTATGTGATGTATTATGTGTTTAGTACAGTATATAAGAAAGATGCATTTTTACAGGCTTACTGGCCCCCATTGATTACATTTTTTTGTTTGCATGTTTGTAAATTGACTTGCAAGTTTATCTTTATTTTTGTGATTTGAATTGAATTGATGAATGCATGCTGGTTTGAACTTTCCAAAACCTCAAAATGTTTTAGCCGCGCAGATAAAACGACAATTGCACGTGAGCTGCAACCTTTCGGTTAGGTTACTTTAATGAATTTCCTTAAATATTGATGCATAATTTTATTGGAACTTCACTTTCCGATTAACCGAGTATTGGCATGAATGTCAGTTGTGTGTTAGAAAACGTTTCAGGTAGTGTTTTATTGTATTGCATGAAGGATGATTACGTTGCAAGAGAGTATATTAATGGGTTACGATTTTCTTGATTGATGATGTGTAATTATGAAATTTAATTATAGGTTATCATTGGGACTGTTCAGACTGGGCTCGCAGTCAAAATCCTCTACCTAACATAACCGAAGTCCCCACAAACGAAGTGCCTGACTCGCCTAGTGTACATAGTAACGAGTCGAACAGCTGCGCGGGAGGTGGTAGAGATGGAGGATTGGAAGAAGACGAGGACGAAGACTGCTCAACTTCAACAGTTTTACTCGGACCTATCAACAATCGTCGAGGAATTGGTCAACCGCGTGTTAATCGATGCCAAATCTCGAACGATTCTTCCCGACCTCTGTTATCAGGGCTCAGATCTTTAACTACTACCGATGATGATGACGACGATGAGTACGTCGGCGACTCGGAATTCAACGATTTAGATGAACCCGGCAGCCGAGAACCAATTCAACCAAATTTCGAACGCATTCTTCCGCCTTTGGATTACGAGTCGTACAATTTGCCTCAACAAAATTATCATTGCCATCCCGATCAGTACCTACCCTCGTACAATGGTTTAGCAGGTGACACTGACGCGGAAGAAAATGTTAGCGTTGTCGACCGTTTACAGCGCTCGAATCCATCCCAGACGATGTACGGGTTTTTAGGACCGCAAAGAACCTCAAACGGGATTCCAGGTGATCATCATCTACCTAGACCGGTTTCTCTCGATTTTGCTAACGTGGACGACATGTTATCTGTCTCAGTGGGCGGCTACAACTCAACAAACGCCTCGTGCAGTGATATTTCCGCTAATATTTTATGTGAAATTGACGACAGCGAAATGTGCAGCGAGTTAGATTTAACAAGTGCGGTCGAGAGACAAAAAATGTCCAATGCTCCTACCGCCACTGCACCTGCACATTCTTCCAACGCTCTTGTCACCGGAATCCGGACAAATAATTTGATGAATAACAACGCAGCTACTAAAAAATTGGTTCAAAATGTGGCATCTACGGCGTTGTAGAGTTATTATATCAATACTTAATATGTAGTTTGATGATGAAGATTTTATGGGAAAATTAGTCTATCGTATCTGAATTCTTAGTTGAAAATTCAGCGAGTGTTTATCAAGCGAGTAAATGAACCAGCAAAATGGTAATTGTAGATATTTATCAAAAAAGAAAAAAAAAAGAATTTTATACATATATCTATATTGACATATAGATTATTTATACACAGTTTCATGTCTTTGACATTTTAGAAAAGAAACCAAACTTTTTAGAGGTTTTTTTTTAAAAAAAAATTTTGTTTTAAGTACTGGTTTAATTGAAATTGATTAGGGCATAAACGATCGAGTAATTAGGTAAATTGATTGAATGAAACTTAGAATTGCTAGGATCTACGATGGTAGTACAAATAACTTGAAATTGCTGCTTTTATTTGAAAAGGCAATTAGTACTGGTCCTCAAGATGTCTTTTTATAAAGCACGTACTAGATGAAATTAATTTGTGTTTTATAATACCAACTGAGCATTTTGATTTAAGCTCGTAAAGCTGTGCGCTCATCTCGGCTAAATCAACTCTCAAATTCATTTGCACATTTGAACATCGCTTAAAAGGTTTTTGAAACCAAGATATAAATCAATCAATTGAATTTTTTACGTTTTATTGTCCTAAGCAATGCTTTAACTCCTCTAAAGCAAAGATCACGAAAAATATGTCATAATATTATTATGAAATTTATCTCTCATGAACAAGGTGGGAAAATACGATAATTAGAGACTTATTGCATTTTGTTATTTAAACAACTTGAACTGCGCAACTTGACTTTGATCAACATTTGAGTTTAAAGTTCGTTGAACATTGCTGATAAAATTATTATAATTTTATATAAAATACACATTTAAATCCAGAAATCTTTGCTTTTATGAGGAGTTTTAAGCATAAGTTAATTTTTATTTGTATACAATTAACACGTAAGTTTATTTTGTGTCTTTTTTATAATTATTTTGGGCAGTGTTTTTGCGAGCAGCTAATTTTACGCTATTATTTCACTGCCAAATGTTACCACCCATTTTGCTAATTTGTTTATTTGAAAATTATTAAGGAAAGCATTTTTAAAAAAAACGAAAAGAATTTTTTTTGCTGTGATCGACGTTGTTAAATGTGCCAAAGAGTTTTATAGTGTCATGCAAACTAATAAGTTGAGATCGTCGAACACAATAATATTATTTATTATTTTTTTGGTTCATCCCTACAATGTTTTCTTTGATTATCTCAAAACTATTTATGGGGACATGTTATTTATAAGATAAGATTAGTATTGGTCGTTTTTTATGTCATCTTATTTCTTATAAATTCAAAATTTAATAATCTGTATTTTTGTAAAATAAAAATAAATTAATGGTTATAACTTAGGGTATTTTAATTATTGTCAATTACAACTGAAACTCCGAGTCAAAAGGGTGTATTTTAACAACCATGGATTTTAACCCATTGGTTTGATTAAAAATTAAAATGGGAAAAAGAAATGAAGTATGTTTAAATTTATTTAAAAGTGTCTCTTTAGATGTAAAATGAGCCCAGGAACATGATTCCGGGGGTCCATTTACCTTTCTCTCATCAATTTGACTTGTTTTCTAACATTTTTCGTTTATTAGCTGAAAGTTTGCTTCAAAAAAGAAGTTTTTGGAAACTTCTGGGCTGAATAACTTAAAAACTAAGCGAGAGGGAGACTTCCGGTTGGTTCTATCGTTAGCACCACTTAACCCTATTGCTAAGTGGTACTAAAAGTATAATTAGCTCCGCTATTTTAGATGCAATTTAATTTTCAAAAATTTGAGCAATTTTAAAAACGCGCGCCATGGCGCCCAGCGCGCGCTATGGCGCCCTACACGCGCCGTGTTTAATTTTCAAAAATTTGAGCAATTTTAAAAACGCGCGCCATGGCGCCCAGCGCGCGCTATGGCGCCCTACACGCGCCGTGTTTAATTTTCAAAAATTTGAGCAATCAAAAATTTGAGCTTCAAATACTTATTTATAAGTAATATTTACCATTAATAATTTGCCTTACTTTACAATTTCATTCAACTTTTACCTTAATACGGGAATCCACGTTGTTTTGATTTTGAAACATCTGATTGTGTTGCGCATGCGTGTTGGAGACCGGT
>JAQGAY010000411.1:0-28252 GCA_034698085.1 Polydesmus angustus | reverse complement strand
GTATTTAATGCGCTCAAGGAAATTTGAAGAAATTTGCATTAATCCTATGGTAGATGCCGGCACGTGCCGAGATGCGGTCGGCAGGTGCAGACTGGAAGTCCGCAAAAGTTTTAGCCGTCAAAGTGAACGCGTGAGCATGTTTACCCGTGCCGACTCAGTTGTAGAGGTCACATTCTAAAAATAGTTTTTTATTATTAAATGATAGGTGTTTAATAATCAAAATATATAAAAAAATAATTGATTTTCATTAAAATTCGACTGATTTATTTATGTTTCAAAACTATCGTCATCCAAAGAAGACTCTCCTATACTTCCTGGTTTTAAGTTTAGAAATTTAGACAATTTTTTTTTAAGGAATTTTAAAAATATTGCGCGTAAGTTTGTCTTTTAATTTAAACAAACAGCTTTGAGCTATTTTAAATTAGTCAGAAATATAGCTAATTTCATCTCACGAATAGTCTTATCAGATTTGTTTACAGTATTTTAACGTTCTACTTGACCGATTTCGACATTTTCAAATTGCTCGTTATTTTCTATTTTATTTTTTTGAAACGCATTTGATTAATTAGCTTTTAATATTATACAATGTTTTGGATCACGTAACGTCAGCAATCACTATACAATAATTTCTTATCGGCTGTCATCCTTCCCCCCTTTTAGCTTCTTAACGAAAACTCTTCATTTCTAAATAATTGAAGTTGGTTAGAAAAACAGTTTCACCTATTTGCTCACGATTTTGATTAAGTCACGAAATGACATTGCATCTTTTCACTCTCTTTTCAAACCCCCATGCTCCTCGAAAAATAATGCACTTAAAACGTTACGAACACACGTCATTATCATTCGAAAAATATATGCCAAGTATTAAAAGTAATTTGGAAGTTTAACTTTTGGTCGTAATTAATTTTTTACTATATTTTTGTAAATGCGCTTGAAGGTTGATTGGAATTGCATAACTGTGCAGTATATTATACCCACACATGTAAAATTCTATTTGCACGTGATAGTTCTGTTTTTTTTTTTTTAAAAAAATTAATTGGATTTTTTTTGACGGACTTAACAATGAAGACACCTGACTAGAGTATATCCGGCTAACCTTTACCTAGTATATTTTGTTTATTAACGGGAATCAAGTACAGTACAATCACGTAGCGTAATTTGATCTTATTTTATGTTTGTTTATATTTCAACTTGTAAGATTGAGGCACATTTTAAATTATGGAAAAAAAAATTTACGAGGAACGATGTACCGAAACGAAAAGGAATTTACGATGTATTGAAAATAACGAGCGGTATAATAATTATGTATTTTCACATGAGAAATAAATACCAAATATTATTGAAATTAAAATTATTTTAATCTATTCCATAGCGATAACTATTTTTTATTTTATTTATGAGCCATACCAGTTACAAATTAACGTCAGATTGTCTACACACTTAAAGACTAAAGTTATAATTGAGGCAGCGCAAAGTGAGTGGCGAGCTGGTCATGCTGCGTGTGAGAAAGGCCGAAGAAAGAGATTTTCAACCCAGAAAATATCAATTAAATATTAAAAAGTTCACTAAAGCGAAGTTTTTTTTTTGTGTCATTTAAGTGTATAGATTATTAAATTCAGCTAATGTGATGGGTTCGGTTTTTTTGTCGGTACACCGTGTATAATTATGTTATTACTTATTCAATTGGACCGCTCATTCACCGAATAGAACTGTTACTTAATTAATATACAAATTGGGAATGTTGAATATTATTTATTTATTAAAAGCTGCGTTTAATTAACTTTAGAAATTATAAAATTTTGTAATAATGAGGTGATAATTAGTGGTTTACCCCTTCGCCTTTATTTTTTTTTTCTTCCTAAAGTACTTTTTTGGCATAAATTTTAAGTTACCTGCTTTTACGATTGCTTCTATTAGTTTTTTTTTACGAGCGAGTATTATGAGCATAAGCATTTTTGTTGTCAAAAACTTAAATTACATTCTCATTAAAATGCGATTTTTCGGTTTGCATCGCATCACTTATTTTCGCATTTCCTGAAATGATAAAATTTATCGATAACCACGCAAAAACGATCTAATTTATTGTTTAACTAGGTTAATGAAAATTGATAATCATGTTTTATTAGTAATTGCTTTTTTTTTCTTTGAGGTCTTTTTTTAATTTGAGTTTAACACTCAATATTTAAATTCAAAATTTTTTTTTAGAGTTTATTTTTTGCAATTTATTAGTGGAAAACGTCTGGTAATTTTAATGTAAGCATTCTACTAGTCATTTAAATTGTCGCATTAAAATTTTTTTTAATGGTTATTTGTTTTGTTAATAAATTAATTTATTATTCGAATTGCGGTGAGAAATAATTATTGACGGTCGTTTTGGTTCATTATTACAGCAATAAAATGTTTATTATTTCAAGTTATTAAAACTTTTGAAGTTGTATTTAAACTTTCAACCTTTATGTATTTTGAATCGCTCGATATTACAATAATAAGGAAAAATGATTGTTTTTTTAATTGCTTTTTAAAAACTTCAAATACACTATTTAAAATACGGTGCATTTTATAATCATATTTTGTTCCATCAAGAAATACTGTAATATTAATTAAAATGAATTGTTTTCTATTTATTGAGAATGGTCATTTGTTGAAATTTACGCAGAATTTGAGGTTTTATTATTATTAAAGTAGTTTTATTCAAATAAAGGCAAAAGTCATACAAGTGTAAATATCAAAAGTATCCTAATACAACACTTAAATTTGGGGTTTTTAGTAGTGACAATTAATTATAATATTGTAAAATAAAATTTATGTTTTGTAAAAAGTGTCTTTAAATGCTAATATAAATTTCATTATTAATCTTTAATTTTTTTTTTTTTCAATAGCGGTCAATTTGCGGTCGTTCGTCGTTGCGTGGAACGGAGCAGCGGAGTTGAATATGCGGCCAAGTTCATCCGACGCAGCCGTAGTAGAACTAGTTCCAGCCGTCGAGGCGTCAAGATCGAGGACATCCGCAAGGAAGTGAATATCCTAAGCGAGATGAACCATTCCAACGTCATCACTCTTCACGAGGTGTACGAACGGCCGACGGAAGTGGTCTTGGTCTTAGAACTGTAAGTTTGCATTGACAATACTTACTCCCAATTGCGCCGCGAATATATATATTTTTTTTACGCTTGACAACATCGGAAAACGAAAGTCTGGTGCACGTATTTCGTGCATCCACAATTTTAGTATTGTTCCACTTTGATCAGCATCATTTTCTTTTATGATGAACTTTATTATCTACATTTCTTTTATTTGATTTCATTTTTTTTAGTATTATTTGCACGCATTTTTCCACGATATTTTTCTGTCATTCGGTCATCTACATTTCTATTCTGAAATTCAACAATAGAACAAAAGAGCTTGAGAGATTCCCAAACTTTTAATTTTACCTCTTTTTTTTATCTAAATCTTTGAATTGCGCTTTGGGCTTTAGAAAAGATGTTATATAATAGCAAGAGTATGGTCATTCACACTGCGATAGACTTATTTATGACAGAGCTATATTTTTTGGTTGCTATTGTTCTGTTATACCTTCCATACCCAAAATCTCGATCGACAATTATATAATAAAAGAGTTTGTTGACAATAAACAACTTTCTCAATAAAAAAAGGTAAGCGTTAGGGATGAATTAATTAAATTGGAGGATCGTGACATCATGATTTCCCAATTGTAAACTTCATTTCTCAGCTTTATAATTCGAATTTTTTTTTTTTTTTGGATAAATTATCTGCTGAGATAATAAAGGTAGTTGTCTTCTATGAAACTATTTCAAATCTTATACTGTATACAATTATAATATTTGAATTGAGTTAATGCTGTTTATTACCGTCAAATTAAATACTCTGTACAGTATTTGAATGTTTGGTAGGTTAAATTTTTATTGTAAATACTAAAAAGAAATTGGATCGTCTATTCTAAATTTTTATTTACGGTATTTATTTGCTTTAATTTCAAACCCGCAAAATTTTTTTTGCCGGTACATATTTGGCTGAAATGTTTATAACATTATTTTCTTTTCCTTATTTTTAAAATATACATTTGTGTAATATAGAGCTGCAGCTTATCTTAATAATAATTATTAGGAAATGTAAAAAGAAAGTTTTAGCTTATAAGGTTATCAGGAAACCTAAAAAATGTAAATTAATGATTTTATCTTTACCTTTGAATCAAAATTTAGAAACCTTTTTTTTCTGATTCTAGTTTGATTATTTCCATAAATCTCTTTTCACACACCTTTATTACATTTCATGTCCTATTTTACTTTCTAAAAAAATTGGATTTAAAAAAAAAAAAGTTTTGACAAAGGATTATCATGCTTTGTTACTTTACGGTGTATCTACTGTACAATTAAAATTTACATTTATAATGACAGTTTTTTTTTTCTTGGTGGTTTTAAAATTGAATGGCCAGTTTTATTTAAGTAACGTTATTTAATTTTTTATTTTAGCTTTTTGCTAGATAAAAGTAAAATTAATTATTCTTTGTATTTTTAATTACCCAAGCTAAACAACTTATCAATAGTTTAATTACTATTTTCTTTTTCAAAATAATGTATTTCTTTCTATTTATTAATATTTTGTTAAAATATTGCCAAATTTCGTACAGTTTTACATAGTCGCTTTTATGATTTTCTCCCCCTTATAATTGACTTTTTTGTTCCAAAATCCGTAACAATGAAAAGCGATTAAAGTCAAGTCAAATCACAATTCACGTTGAGTTGAATTGGGAAATGAAGAAGTAAACTTTCGGTTGTTTCTTGTAATCTCAAAGCGGCGCATGGACGTGCATTGAGATAATTATCTAAACGAGTTGAAAAGAAAAAGTTTAAAAAAAAATATGTTTTTTTGTTAAAAAATAGAAGAAAAGTTGTTGAGTTTTCATTAAACCCTGAAATTCTGTTTTGGACAACACTGAAAAATTAAAAGTCATTGTCAGATTGTATTAAAGATTTTGAGAAGGAAAAATATCTTTTCAAAATAAAAAAAAAATATTGCTAAGCATCTTTTAGAATCTGATCGATCGTTTATTTTTTGAATAAAAATGCAAAGCGTAACAATGGAAGGCAAAAATTAAAGGTGGGACTAATATTAATTAAAGATTGAATCGAAAATTGCAACATTGGAATTTTCAGGTGAACCTATATTTCAACAAAAGCTTCCTTGGTTCAAACCGCATACTGACTTCTTTTCAGTGAAAGCGGCACTCAAATCGGTATAAGCCGATCTCATTTCTCACATTCGCATTCTCAAACCAAAATATTACGTTAACGCTAATATACCTGCTATGACGGTAACTTAGATACATGTATACGGTATAACTTATGTTGTATTCTTCAGGGTAGGCTACATTTTTTAATCTTCAGCCTACTTTCCTACTTTGTTTATTGGCTTTTAGAAAACCTTGCTGCTTTCGATTTGGATAGAATCAAATTAAATGCTGAGAAATTTCGGATTAAAATTGTTTAATGCAGTATCAAAATTTAGTTTAATTAAACTACCTAATTTATTTTTTTGCAATTAATTTTTGAAATTCTTTAATTTGTAAAGTTATATGATATGTGATGATAATTTGTAATTTATGCAACATTTAATTTATTTCACAAATAAATCAAATGCTGGGAGTAGTAGCGCACTGCTTTAATCCAGCTGAATTTGATTGTAGACTGAGGGGAAGGGTGTTCCCGCGGGTTCGAGCCCTGGATACTACTTTCTCTTTTTTAATTATTAAATCTGCCAATGGCGACAAATTTCAATTTAAAAATAATGCACTTTTCATTATTTTGCTGATCAGTTCGCGGCCATATTTACCCGTACTCGCACTAGGCTCAAAATAGGGGGACCTCACAAACTCCACAATACTAACTTTTTTTATTTTTTAAAAAAAATATTTTTTTGCAATTACCGGTAATTTTTGAAATTCTTCAAATTGTAAAGTAATATTATTTTTGATGATGATTTGTAATTTATGCAACTTTTATATTTATTTAATTTCACAAATACTGTAAATCAAATGCGCTTTTCATCCGCTGGTCAGATCAGGGCCATACTTATCCATACTCGCACTATGACAAAATAGTGGGCCTAATTACAATCGGGGGGACCTCACAAACTTCACAATGATAACTTCTTTTACCTATTAAGAAAAAAATTATTATTTTTTTTTTTATTGGTTTTTCCAAAAAACTTCACTATTTCTCCTAAATATTTTGCGCTTCGCATGCTCGGTGTATATTAACTTCCATATTAAATTTTATCGAATTGTTACGCCCCCCTCCCCCTCTCTCCCCTTTAATGCCAAGTTTTGGGGTTCACGGCGAGGTTCGAAGATGTGAATACGGCCCTGGGTCAGTCACCGTCAGTGCCAGTTCGTGCATTTAGTTCTGTTATTATTGCTACCGTACTTCAGGAAATTTTAATTTGCAATAACGGTATATAAATGACTTACAAGTTTACAATAATGTATCTTCTGTCTTGTAACATACGTGAAGCGAAAATATTACAAAGTACAGTAGTTTTCTCTTTTTTTCAAGTTTGATGTTTTATTTGTTACTTTTCATCTTTTTAAATTTTTAGTAAATGAAATGGCTGAACTTAGATAAGAAGAAAATGAAAAGAAGGCTGATAAATCACTTTTCGCCGCCTACACATGAATCATTGCTTTTACCTTTACTTTCCTCAACGAGTGCTAGCTGGGTGTTCTTTTTCTCATCTTTTTACTCCCCCTTGGCCTTCCTACTTTTTAACTTCCGTTTTCGCCTTCTCACTTATTTATTTTTTTAAATTTAATTTTTCTTTGCTGTATAAAGAAACGTGGGTTTTGTCCATTACACTGCGAGTTTAATACGAGTGGTTTTACAATACAATACACCGGAAACGATAGTAGAGCACTTTTTTGTTTGCCATTTCTTAAATTTTCATTTTGTCTATTTTTATTACTTCAGAAATCATTTTTTATTTGAAAGGTTAGCGAGAAATGATACTATGTTGATTTCGTTCTTTAATGAATTTTTTTTTTGCTGCTAGCGGTGGAAATTAAAAGATCAGTAGGCGTAAAAAAGTTTAAAATTTTTAATTTTTTTTACTGGTAGAAAATAAAATTTAATACACATATTTATTGCGGTAGATAATTTTTAAAAAATACGAAAAAATTGTTATTTTTTAAAATTAACTTATTACCTGTATTACTTTTAATTTCCATATTTAAATATAGTTGTTATAGGCAAATGTAAAGGAGACATAAAGTAAATTGGAGCGGGTGGAATAGGAAGAAATATTACATAACCGATAACGCTCAAGATTTTGTTCAATTTAAAAACAAGCTCATCACTACAGTACTACATTTTACCAAACCATTGATTACATTTATAATTATTTTTATGCTAAATGTAAACGCTATCAAAAGCCTACTGAAAAATTTATAATGGAAGTTCTAGAAGATAAATTGACAATGGAGTTTTTTTTTTATCTAGATTTATGCATCTTGATTATTACATATTGAAAGTTTCCCTGTTGGGTTTGCCATATGGTTATCGCGCTTTTTTTTTCTTTCATTATACCTAAGTGTTGCATTCCAGTTTATTTAAGAATGTTTTGAAATTTTTAAGATAATATTTATGCCAAGTCATTTAAAAGCTGCATGCGATTAAAAGTATTATTGCAAATTAAAAGTGAAAATAAAGAGAAGAAATAGCATGTGGGTGTATTCTTTCACTCTATTGTTTATTTTCGATTTGGTTTAAGATTTGAAATAACATCGATACCACTCGAACACTAAACTGCAGGAAAGATTAATGGACAATTTAAAATTAGGTTTAGTTTTTTTTTTATTGTTTTAAGATTGTTTTCTTTTAAACCGGTACAGTGTAGCAATATTTTTTGAGTATTATTTTTATAACCATTTTAGATAGAAATTTGTTTGCTTGTATTTTGTTGAGCAAACATCATTTCTAACCACTCAAAGCTGTACATGCACCGTATTTAATTATGCTAATTTTTTTTATGTTTGTAGGGTTCGAGGAGGTGAACTTTTTGAATTCATGTCCGAACGAGTGCAATTAAATGAAAAGGAAGCTTCTTCAATAATTAGACAAATATTAAAAGGATTGCAGCATTTGCATAGCAAAAATATTGCTCATTTGGATTTGAAAGTAATTCATTTTTATTAACATTAGCTTGCTTATAAATGAAAGAGGTAATTATTCTTGTTACAAAATCGCTTTATTTAGCCGGAAAACGTGATGTTTCTCAGCCGATCGTGCTTTCACATCAAACTGATTGATTTTGGGTTATCACGGAAAATTATTCCAGGATTAGAAATAAGAGATATGATTGGAACTCCTGAATTTGTTGGCAAGTGTTGCAATGTGTTTTTTAAGATACAACAAGAAAATTTATAGCTACATTTTGTTTTAATTGGATTATTTATTTTAAAAATATTTAAATAAGAAGCATATTTTTGAACATTAATTTTGTTCAATTATAATTAAGTCGCAGCCCGTAGCATCTATCATTAGGCATTTTCGCTGTTTAGAAACTTGTTTAATAATTATGCATGATTTAAAGGGACAAAATTTAAATGATTAATTAAATTTTTATGTGTATATAAATCATATTTATTTTGGTAAACTCGGTAGCGAATATTTTTAACGTACTTTTTTTACAGCACCTGAAATAGTAAATTATGAACCTTTGTACCTGTCTACAGATATGTGGAGTGTGGGTGTAATTACATATATTCTGTGAGTAGATTTTCTGAATTTTAAGTACCTGTTTAGATGCATGTTAAAAAAAAGGTCAAGATGAAATTTCTTATCTCTAATGTTGTTTTTTAGATTGAGTGGAGCTTCACCGTTTTTAGGAGAAGATCAACAAGAAACTTTTGAGAATATTTCTGCAGTAGATTATCGTTTCGACGATGAATATTTTTGCAATTGTAGTGATATAGCCAAAGATTTTATTTATAAATTACTACAAAAAAATCCTAGGTAGGCCTACATGTAAATAATGAGCGAGCCATTGAACGTTTTATAAAATTTACTATTTTATTAATCAGGAAAAGAGCAACAGTTGCAGACTGTTTAATGCATCCTTGGATTAAGGTAGCTAAAATATTTTTAAAAAATTTACATTTTGCAGGTAATGTTAAAAAATCGAACTTTTTTAAAAAATAATATAGCAACAAAATTCCGAAATACAAGAAAATGCCTGCGATATCAAAATAATTCCTGCCATAAAAGAGAAAAATACCTCTAATCAAATAAAAATACGATGGAAAGTAAGCTATTTATATTTCGAGTAGTTGCTCTAATAATGTTTTCGATAACAATTGTTTATATTCATAGAAAACCTTAAATGCAGTTTCTTTATGTAATCGTTTATCTCAAAGTGCCAAATTAAGATGTCATAGTGAAGACACGTTAGGAGTTTCTAGCCATTTAGAAGTATGGTTATCTGAAAATGTGTTAAGTACGTTTATTATATTAGTTGAGCTAAACTATCACCTCTTTTAGGAAGAAAATTTCGTTACAACTGCATTTTTTTGTGCGGTTGAAGAGGGAAATCTTACAGGGTTAAAGGAATTAATTGAAATCGCTCCCATAGATGTTAATCAAATTAATAAGGTAATGCTAAAACATTAAAAGCAAAAATAAAATATAATTATTTGAATTTGTGTTAAGCATGGAGAAAGCGCGGCTCATGTTGCAGCAGGACTTGGACATTTAGAAATTATACAATTTCTACATTCCGTTGGAGCAAATTTAATCAAATTAGATAATGTCAGTAAGCCTACGCATTTATTTAAAATCACGAGTTTAAAAACTAATTTTAAGTTGACATTTTAGCATGGCGATAGTCTATTGAATTGGGCAACGAGACAAGGTCATGTAAATATAATTAAATATTTCAACGAAGAACACTTATTAGACGGAAATCAAATACAAGTATTAATCATTAAAATCAATTTTTTTATTAAAAAAAAGTACTATTGCAGTATTATATTTCAATTTTTAGTTAAGCGAAAGCTATTTTCATATAGCAGCTCGCTTTGGTCATGTCAATGTCATTGAATATCTCTGTACTGCGGGTTTTGATGTGAATTCTCAGGATTTGGTAAATTCACTTAAATTTTAAAAAATAAATTTAAGTTTTTTATTTAAGTACCGGTATATATATTTTTTTTAAAAAAATGATAGCATGGCGAAACTGCTTTGCATATAGCAGTGTGGCATGGATTTCCTTTGATAGTGCAAGCTTTATGTTTAGCAGGAGCTAATTTAAATATTCGTGATAAGGTTGGTAAACAAAAACTTTTTGTTTTAAGTTAAAATATCATAATATATTTATTGCCGACATAATATTCTTTTGACCGACATTATATTTTTTTGTAGGAGAACGAAACGCCTTTACATTGTGCAGCAGCTAGAGGCTATTTAGACAGTGTTCGGTGTTTAATAGAAGCAGGAGCAAATCTGGATTTGGAGGACAAAGTAATTAATATTATTATATACAATAATTTGATTTTTAAAGAAATTTGTTATTTTTGCTCTTTCTGAAGTTTAATCAGAAATGTCAAAAGTTAGGCTTATTTATTTTTTTGAAAAAAGCTTATTTTTAGTTTAAAAAAAAGTATGATAAAAATTATTAGGATATACGTTTTTTTTAAAAAAAAAATAATTTTACTATTTATTTTAAAGAATTTTTACGAAGTTGTGATGCAAGTCATTATTATTTTAATGTTAAAGCATCGATTATTTTTGTTACAGGGAGGTAGTACGGCTTTACATTTGGCCATTAAACGACGACATTCTCAAGTCGCAATACTGTTACTTTATTCGGGTTGCCAAATCAATATTCCTGATGGTGTTAGTAGTTTACATGTTTAATGTTTACATAAATTTTCCTATTTTATATATAAAAATGTATATTGTCAATTTAGAATGGTGAAACTCCAGCTCATTTAGTGGCAAGGGAAGGTTTATTCCAATTGGCCCAAACACTTTGCGCTTTCGGTTGTGAAGTAGATACACCGAATAAAGTAAAAAAAAATTTAATCAAAAAGAAAAAAAAATGGAATAATTTAGTTTAAAATGTTTTTTTCAGTTTGGATTATTTCCGCTTCATATCTCTGCTAAAAATGGCCATGTTGAAGTTTGCAGAAGTTTTTGTCTAGCCGGATGTAACGTAAACCAGAAAAATAAGGTAGAATCGGACAAAATATTTCGACTTAAAATTAACTTGTATTAATTTATTAACTTGTTTAAAGGATGGCATCACTGCTGAAATAACTGCCTTGGCTCAAGGTTATAATGAAATTGGAGATCTCTTGAATAAAATTCAAAATGTAGGGTCTTCTATCGATTATAACTCATTTTTGTTTTTTATGTACTTAACATTCTAAATTGGAGTTATATTACAATTTAAAATTTTTATTTACAAGGATCAATTGCGTAGCGAATACATTTCGCAATTAATACCCGGCGATGTTTCCATAAATCGGATTAAGCTCAAACTATTTGGCAACAGTGGCGCCGGAAAATCCGCATTTACCGAATCATTAAAATGCACCTATTTCAGTAGTTTATTTAGACGTTCTCATTCTTCATCCGTTGGAAATGTCCGCAAAGTTACTTCCGGTAATGTTTTAATTTTTGTTATTTTTACTGCAAACATTATCTAAGATTTTAAAATGTTTATTGTAGGATCTACACTTGAAATAAGTTCTATAAATAATTCTTTAATAAAATCCAATACAGCGGATACAAATTATACTCGAGGAGTTGATGTACAACAAATATCTATAAATGGTAAATGTTTATATAATATTTAAGAATTTAAATGAAATGATATCGGTTACCACTTCTTTACAATATTGTCATTAGAATTATTATCATTACTACTGAATTTATTTTTAATTTGACGGTATAATGAATTTGCTAACCCTTTAACTAAAAAGACAATTGCCTAAATGGTTAAATTAGTTACTGTACTTTGTAAATTGTTATTTAGTTTATGTTAACTATAGTAAATTATTTTTTTGGAATTTGAGAATATTTTATCAACATTAATGGCGTTTAAGTGTAATAATTTATTTTTATTTTATTCAATCTTTCTCCCTTATGGGCAAATACATACCGTAATAATTTTTCGCTTATATTATAAATATTATTGATTTGATTGATTGATTTATTTATTTCCACCTGTTTTACATTTCTTGGTACATATAATATTGGTTACAAATAGTACTGTATTTCTTAACCGGTCGAGGCGACACAGAACCATGAAAGGACAGAATGTCGCCTTCATTATCAGATAAATACTTCCAATAAAATAACGTTTAAACTGTAAGATGAAACGCAGTACGCCCGCAATAACAACAAATATACAAATCATTAATATTCAATCCGATACTCCGTTCCCGCACGGGAATAATAATTATTTTATTCTATATATTTTTTTTTTATTTATTATAAGTGACGCGAACTGAAATATTATTATCATGTGCTATAAATGTATAAAATAAAAGAAAGATGTCCTATTAATAACAATCTAATTTTATTTTTTAGGTGTGGGTGATATTAGTATCTGGGAGTTTTCAGGTAAAACCTCATATTTTACTGTTTACGATAATTTTATCGGTAATATCAACTGTGTCCACGCCATATTTTTTAAATTAACTGATCCATATGATGAGCAAATGAAGCAAATTTTATTCTGGTTGAATTTTATATCTACTCGCATTCCCAATCACGAGCCTTTAAGTATGATAACTTTGACAATTGTTTTGTAATTTAATTTACAAATTTAATATTTTTATAGGCTATTGTGGAAAGAGCCATTCTCCAGCAAAAATGGTTTTAATTGGAACTCACGCTGATTGCGTTGGAGAATTAGTTATTAAGCAAACTCACAATTTGCTGATGGAAGTTTTACAACAGTTTAAAAATTTGTTAGATATACACGAACACGTTTTCATTGTCAATTCAAATTCGTACAATAGCATTTCGCTGAAATCATTTAAAAATTACTTAAGTGAAATGAAGTCTTCAATAGTTCACGTAATTTTTTGTATATATTTGTAAGCTAAAATTAAAAATAATTAATTTTTGTTGGCGGTTATCAGGCATTGCCGAAATCCACGGGCTTTCTTCTTTCTACAGCGGCGCATCTTCAAACATGGTGTCGAACTTTTCAACATTTTCCAGTCTTTACGTGGCCTCAATTTGTTCGCGCTATTCATAAGGAAGTTAATCCTCTTGCTGGTGAGGAACACGTGAAAGAATTAATTCAACAACTGCAAATAATGGGAGAGGTGATAAAATTAATGAAAAAGTTTTGTAATCTACAGTATTTTGAAATTATAATAAAATTGTTTTAAAGGTTTTATATTTGAGATCTGATGTGCAAGACATGGTTATTTTAAATCCCAAATGGTTATGCAATACCATTATTGGCCAACTACTGTCGAACGATGATTTCGAAATTGTACGGATGAATGGTAGTTTCAGTTTGGACGAATTTCAATTTATGTACCCCGAAACCGACGTTTTGGATTTACTTCAGGTACATTATTTTAATATTAGTATTCTTTTTGTAAATATAAACGAAATGTTTACTGCACATGATAGTACATGTACAGTAATTTAGAAACCTGCATTAAGGTACACTTGTCAAGGGAGCAATTTTAATATTTAATTACAATATTAATTTATATCACTGTGAATTATTTTTCGTAACTATTAAAATAAACAAATACATTTCTTAATATAACTTAGGTTTTGGAATCGTTAAATCTTTGTGCTCAAAGTGAAAATAACGGTGAGATTGAATTCGAGTTTCCATGTTTCAATTTCATCGAAATGCCATCTGGAATTTGGGATCATTCGACATCGCCTAATTGCCAAGATTTGGTGTACGGAGGAGTCAAGTTATGCACTCCAAAAAATACACATCATTTGTTTGATGGACTATTTCCCAGACTCCAAGTAAAATGCATTGATACAATATACATTTAAATGATTGATTTTACCGCTATTTTATTTATAATTAGGTACATCTTCGCCGGATGGCCCAAGAGCAGCATGACTGCGATTTGTATCAGTGGTTGCATTGTTCTAAGTTTTGTTGTGGAAATTTAGAAGGTGTGATAACATTAGAAGACAACGGAGATGCAATTGTTTTGAAAATTCGCGGTCCCAGTTCTATTAGAACAGCTTGTTTTTATTTTCTGGAGGATTTACTCAATGTTGTCAATCAAGTTACTTGTGATGTTAGTCCGGGTTTATTCTTAGACAAGTATATTTTAAGTTCGGATCAATTGAAAAATCATTTTAATGGTGAAATTGCTATGTACGAGTCAAAAATGGTATTGGAAGCGCAGTGGTTTGGTCGAAAACATATTCGCAATTGTAACAATAATATCGAAGAAAGTTTACTAGAACTTTTGTTCTTTGGATCGAAAGAAGTTTTAGATCGGGTGAATTTTGGGAAAGATTTACACATATCATTATTGAATACGTACGCCAAACAAAGTTTATGCAGTTTGTTAGATCCACCAGATCCAATGGGTAGAGATTGGTGTCTCCTAGCTGTACAGTTGGGTATGCCAGAAATATTGCCCACCTTAGATCCCAGCACAGATCCTCAAGCAGCCATTAGTTGTACTTATCGCATTGTTCAAGAATGGAGCAAATTATCTAGCAGTACAATTGGCATACTTTTAGATAAGTTGAATATTTTAGGTAGGTCGGATATTGTTGAAGAATTACTAAGATTAACGCCACTTTATAAAACAGTCCCATACGAAGATGATAGGGTAACTACAGAACTTGGCGACCCAAGTAATGGCTCAGGAAATTCGAGTTCCAATCTTTCAAGGTGAAAAAATAATCATTAAGCCAAATCATGACAAATGGATATACAGACAGTATTAAGAACATCTGAGAAAAAAGTTATCTTTATAGTTAGCTACTGCAGCTAGTGTAAATACGGAGTCCTCCCAATGGCCAATGTATAGAAAGGTACAATTGTGGTTGAGTTGATTTTTTGATATTTTAGAATATGAATGACGAATCATCTGATATCTTCTCATGCACGTAAATTATGGTCGAACCTTTAAAATTGTGCTTCAAGTGTTCTTAATTAACCCATCCTTCATATTTTTATAATTTATATTTTTACAGTACGAATTCAACGATATTAGCTTTCTAAAAGGAACAATTATTTTTAATTATTACATAATAAATAATGAGCAATTGTCCAAATTTTTATAGGTGAATAATGCAAAAATTGTAATTGCTTATGATTGTAATTTTTCAATTTTATGTAATATTAAATAACAGAGTTTGTAATTATTATATTATTAAGATAACTTGCTTCTAAATCGAAAATTCCAAATTTTTTAAAAACATTTATTTGGAAAAGCAACTTATGTAAACAAGATACCAGTAAATAATTTCATTTTTTCATCGGGTTTTTTTTTATAAAAAAAAACCAGTGACAACTACAATCAATAATTTATTAATTGAAAGTGAAAAGATATCCTAGTTTAATTACAAATCAAATATACGAGGTTATATTAACATTTCAGATCACAGAAGTCGCTGATTATACACAACGAAATTAATATTTCATCTGCATTTTCATTTGATCTTTCATATTTGAAAAGCAACAAAAAAAAATAGAATAATTATGTCGATTATAAATTTTGAGTAGCGTTTATTTACTATATATTATATTTTCGTAATTCGGCATTTAAATTTTAAATCAGCAACAAAAAAAAATCAAAACGCATCAAAAAAAAAACCAAAATAACTCGACAAACATTTTTAAAATGTAATTGAAAGATCTTGCCAGAAATTAATCCACTTTTACTCAACTAGGCCGAATTAGTCAAAATCGTCAATAAAATCGTAAACCGAAGATGAAGTATGAGAATTAGACGTAGCCGTAGAACCACTACTACTACTGCTTATATTGGATGAAGATGAAGAAGTAGATGACGAGGAAGATGAAGGAATACCAGTGGTTCCGTCATTTATATCTTCGCTTATCAGTTTACGGCAAATTGGGCATGTACCATGCTAAAACATATATTTCCGAGATTTCAGGTCGATTTATTTATAAAACGAACGTAAAACTTAATTGATGCTTACCAATTCTAACCATGGAACAATGCAGTCTTTGTGAAAGTGGTGCTGACAAGGTAATTTGCTAACTTGTTCGTGTAGCTTAAAGTCTTCCATACATACAGTGCACTGAAGTATTTTATCTGAAATAACCATTTCCGAGTAATATAACACTGTGTATATTTATGCAAAATTAATAATACACACTTACCAACTTGTTCTTGAGTAATTACAGCTTTAGGAATTTTGTTAATTTTATCTTTCGCTAATGGCGGAGGACCTGTGCAATCCAGTTGATTCAATAACTAGAAATAAAATGTTACAGCTAATCAACTTTATATTAGGAATTTCACTTAAAATTCTAACTTGTGTTATAATAGCGTCAAAACCACCTCTTCCCCAGGCGTAATCTCCAAGATTTCCGTGCAAATTAAGAAAGCTATAAAATTTCTTTAGGAGTAGTCCGATATGAATAGTTCACGCTATACTTACACGGGAAAACCGTGGTTTCCGGGAAAAGCTAGCAAAAATAAATTAAAAATGAGATTTGATATTTTTTTAAATTTATTTAATGGGGCTTACCGGCTCCTCCTGTTAAATTAGATACGATTTGCTGAACAATTCTAAAAATAGTTTTTTTTTTAAAAAATAAATTAGTAAACCACGTTCCTCAAAAACTACTCTTGTTTGGACAATTTACCCTTCCCAAGGAGCTATCATATTCCTATCTAAAGACGACGTCCTAACCGTCATCCTGGGATGTGGCATTTGTCCTTGTTGAGCCGAACTTTGTCCCCCATCATGACCAACTCCATCAAGAAATGAGAGGAATGATAGGTTCGTCTGATTCCCATTCCCAGTTTCATCGTCTAAAAGATCACTTAAAAAATATTGGGGAAAAAATTAATAAAATTTTAATAAAAATTTTGGATTTACTCGTAAATGAAAGTTATGTTTACTTTGGTCTGCTGGATGACTGTTGCCGCAATTCCTCGATAAAACCACTCTGACATCTTGGACATACGTAATCCTGAAAAAAAAATCCAAATTTCATGAGATTACGAATTACGAGCATGCACACAATTTTCAATATCAGTACTTCGCAGATAAAAAGATATTGATTTAGTGTTGACAGATATACAAGCACAAGAAGAAGAAAGCAAATATCAAGCAAATGATAACGAAGCAATAAACGAAAGTATTAAATATGCAAGAATATCATGAGCGTTTAAATTTATTTTATAATAAATGTACCGGTAACTGCAATTATTCTATAATCGTTATGACTACCGTACCGGTTCGCGTAGAAACCAACACGCACTTCAATTACCGCAATTTTAATCAAAGCTTTATCTTATAAAAATAAATTACGTAATTAGGTAACAAGCAAATAATTTAATTTCCCTAAATTTACATAACCGTAATAGTTGTACTTGTTAAAAATAGGTGAAAAACCTCAAATGAAATCACACTCCTCCTTTCAGCCTTCACCTTATTTTGCGCTACAGTAGAGCCTATACGGTACTTACGTACGTGGAATTACACAATTTGCGTACAAGAAATACTTACTGGTAGGACAACGTGGTTAATTTCTTGAGTGCACTTATGACAAAAAAATCTTCCGGCAGAAGATTCAACTGCGGCCTCCGCCATTACAAAAACGTTTTTAAAGGAAATAATTTATCTAAACAAATTCTTCATAATCGAACACCACAACACTCTATCTGCTCCACTTTCTCCCTTTCCAAAAAAAGCAGACGATGTTTTCGATTATTAGAATATCGGGAGTTTTCCGGGCAGTTTCAACCGGTGAATCAATTAAACAATATTTTAAATTGCAAAAACCAATTATACAAAAAAATTTTTATGAATTAATATTATTGTCATAAAAAAATAATAAATAAAACCAATTAATTTATCCGTTATTATAATACACGATTTTATCGATATAGAAGCGCCGTAATCGATTAGCTCATGCATCGATCAATCAAATTTTATTACAGGATTTATCGAAAAATGGAGTGTGGCGTGGTTGACATCATTCATTGTAATATAGGTTTTAAAAAAAAGTATATCTTCTGGAGAAGATCGAACGTCTTTACCGAATTGTTATTAAAAATGGTGTTGCATTTTTATGCAGGTATTAAAGAAATTCAACCGACCTGAGTGTGAAGGAAAAGGTAAACCCAGTTATTTTGTCTGATGAAAAGTGGTACATGACTGTAAACATGGACGTGGTTGCCGTCGAAATTACGTATGTATCGTTTGTTTATTTTGTGTTGACATAATTGTAAAATATTATCAAAGAAAAAGTACTTTGTATTTTAGTCGTAAATATTATTTCAGTGAGTTCGAAAATGCGGACGAGTTGTCTAAATTACGCGAAGAAATAAAATGTAAAGACAAAGAGTTGGAAAAGTTAAAACTTGAACTAAACAAAGCGTCGGAACTATGCCAAAAAGTTATTAAATACAACGAGCATTTGAAAAATCTTTTGGCTAGTAAAAGTGGATCTAATAAGGCTAATTGTCATGTTGGTGTTCAAGCTATTGCGGAAGATATTGATTCACGTAAGCTACACGTGTGGTTATTTTTTATTACAGTATATGAAGTAAACTTATCAGAACTTTATTATGTTATAGAAGTGAGTGTCTCGGTTGACGCCGAACCTTTAAATGAAGATTGGCTTGTAGCTTCCGAAAAATCACAAGTATAACTTTTATTTTATAAGGTTTACATTTTGGAGAATATTTAACTGGAGATAATAATATGATTTAGATGTCATTAACGGAATGTGTTAGAGAAGCAGCTGAAGAAGCAACCAGACAAGCCGGTTTTGTATACGATCCTTCGTCCGGCTATTATTACGATTCTAAATCGGGTTATTACTATCATCCTGTGAGACCAGTCTGATTGTTAATACTGTATGTATGTTTATTTAAGAAATTTTTTATGAATAGGAGGAGGCTTTGTATTATGATCCAAAAACTGGAGTTTACTTTTATTATAACCAGGAAACTCAAAAATATGAATTTCATTCGAAAATAGATTTATCCACAAATACGCAAAACGAAAATGAATTTTCAGGTGAAACCAATTTAAAGGAAGAATTTCCACCAGAATTAGAAAAATCCGAAGGGGAATTAAATAAAAAAGTAACATTCGTTTTTGGTTTATTTAACGTTATTAAAATTGTTAAAAACTTTAACAGGGTGATCGAGAGAGCAGGAGTTCTTCTAGTAGGTCAAGGAGACATAATGATCATTCGCCAAATTCAAGCTCTCATAGGCGCGACGAATATAAAGCAGACTCCAGGAGTCACCGCGCGCGGGTAAATAATTATAGTCTGTTAGGGGTAGTTTAAATAATGTGTTTTATAATTTGATATTATTTAAAGACTCTCAGTAATAGTGATGAGGACGTTGATGATTGGGATCGAAACATTAAAGAATACAAAAGAGAAAGAGAAAAATCGAAGAGGCACGATCACGATAAAGTAACTATTTAAAAAGCAAAGTGTTATAAGAATTTAATATTAACTTAAAATTTATTTTTAAAGAGTAGAGATAAACAAAGATCAAAAGACCGATCAAAGGTAGTCGCTATTATTTTTTTTATTGATTACATTTAATAACATTTTTGTTCTATTTAAAAGAGATCTGAAAGAGAGCGATCAAGACGTCATAAAAGATCGTCGGATAAACAAAGTCGCCGGAAATCCACAGAAGATGACGTAGTTGTTATTAATGATACCATTTCAAAGGAAGAAGGAGAATGTTCAGAATCATCTCACAGTGATTATGATTACGAAGATCGAGACAGCTCTACAGATAGTACATACTCTGGACGAAGAAAAAAGAGGCATAAGATGATTGAGGATTTGGAATATTCAGTGAATTCTGTAGAAGATTTCGAAGATGAAATCAATAAAATTGGAAGCGAAGTTTCCCGTTTTTGCGATGATTCTCACGAAGGTAGTTCAACTTATAATTTTTTTTGCTTGAAATGTTTTGTTGTACGACTATTTATTTTGTAATAGGCGATAAAGGCAATTTCCCTCCGTGTGTTAGAGCAATAATATTGGAAACTGGTGATGCGGAAATGAAATGCGGATCCCTAATGCTTATTACTTGCCAAGGAGTCGTTATTGGAAAAGAAAAAACTTGTGGTATTTGTTTAGGAGATACTCTAGTAAGCAAGGTATAAATAATTATTAAATATATGCTTATAAAATTTCATTACATTATGTACTAAATTGCATTTGTTCAACTGCTAGCAACATGCAGAAATTGTTTACGCACAACGAAATCAGTGTTATGCGGTTAAAGATCTTGGCAGTGTGAATGGAACATTACTAAATGATAAAATGATTTCTAAGGTAGAGACTTCAAAAGTTTGTGATTCTCAGTTAATTTTATTAATATTCTTCATACAGTATTTGACTAACTTAGGTCACAGAAAAATGTTTTCTTAAGCTCTTGCAAATTATCAAAAAATAAAAATATTTATTACAATATATTTTTAGACTAATCGACATGCAATTCAACATGGAGATTTTTTAATTATTGGAAAAACTAAGTTGCTTCTTCATATTCACAAAGGGAATGAAACTTGCGATGAATGTGAACCAGGACAAGTGCAAGCGGCTTTAGCGGCTGCAAATCCTGAAATAAAAGGTATACATTTTTAATATTCTGTAATTAAAAAATAACTTTTAACAGAACTGTTTTCTATGTCTGTATCAGAGGTACAAATTCAATCACGAGAAGAAAAAGAAAAAGAACGTAAACGGGAATTAAAACAATTAAAAAAGAAATACGGATTATCGGTAAGATATTTTTGGTCAATTAATGAGCAATTAATATTTCATGTTAAACATATTTTGCTTTTAGGAAGAAGCTTATATAGAAAAAGCGCAATTATTGCCAGCTAATTCGGGTTACACAGATCGAGCTGAAGTTAGACGCATTGAAAAAGGAAGTGACAATCCTTACGAAAAGACTGAAGTGGCATCTGTCAATGTGTATGTTTAATAATATTAAACTTCATTTGAAAATTTACAGAAAATTCATATATTTTTGTTTTAATTTAACTGTAGCGCAATTTCACAAGAGAGCAAAGGTTTTAAAATGTTAGAAAAAATGGGATGGTCTACAGGGCAGTCTTTAGGAAAAACTCAAGAAGGAATACTGGAACCTGTAAGTCACACCAACTTTTTTATTTTAATTTTATTAAATCGATTGCTAAGAGAATACCGGTATTTACCTAATGGATGGGAGTTTTAAGGGAGAACCTAAACTCTTTTAAACTTGGTCAATCCTAAGACAAACTGTCTTACTTTTTTTTACTACCGGATCACTTAATCTAGATTTAATGTTTTTGTCGCAGAAAAAGAGATTTTACTAAACGAGATTAAATTTCTAAAACAAGATTTAGCATAATTGCTTTCTTATTTTGGCTACTACAACGTAATATATTAATCAGATCATAGGTTTAACCTAGAAGTATACGTCAGGCGAGGGTTAAATAAAACTACAGTACTGGTATCACTGGCTGGCACATAACCTGGCATACAGTATTAAGATGCCAGTAACTATTCTCGCGAGATTAATTCCGTTTCATAAATCCTTCAGAATTTTTGAAAAAGATTGATGAGCTATACGAGTGTCGCAGGTATAGCAAAATAATGTAGGTGTAAACATTGATAAAAGAAAATACTCGTAAATAAAATAGACAAATGGGCATCGAAAGATGAATTCGTGCGTATTGAGTTAGCGTGCATATACAATAGGCCTACTGTAACTCGCGCAAGTACCCGAAGATACAGTAGCTAAATGTATGCCTTAGGGTTTTTTGTTTATTTTTTTTTTCAATATAAAAATTATTTTACGTCGTAAAGCTACTCGATACAAATTTATCAATTGCTTTAATGATTGGTACTCATGGGATTATAACAACTTAACTAAATTGATTTTTTGATTTCAACATTTTAATATACGTACGTGTAGATGTATCATTACTGTATCTACAACTTCTACAAGTACTGTATATTAAATGTCTGTGTGACGGCACGCATCTTAAGTGTATTAAAAATTGGCATGCCAATAATAATTACAGTAGGCTAGCATTATTCGGTAACATTACTTTTGTTTTGGAAATATGATTACAAAAAATTACAATAATAATGTTGGTAATCAAATGTAATTTAAATTTTTTATTATGCCTTAAGGGGTATTTGTGAATGTCGTAAGTTTTGCTTAGTAACCCAGTATTAGGATCTTAGATCCAATTTGATCAAACTTGTTATCTACAATGTAGCCTACTGTACTTGTTGCGGCTAGGTGATGCTCAAACGTTTATCTTAGAATGATACTAACGACATTTTCCTTGAATTTTAAGTATCAAATATTCAGTATTTTTAGTTTTTTTAAATAATTTTATTTACAATACATCAGTTTACAAACAATAGTAAACATTTTAAAATGTTACGTGGGGTGGGGGGGGGGCTTAATTAAAATTCTCAGTAGACTAACAATTTTTTTTATTTTAACGCAAACAAAAAAAAAAAAAAAAAAAAAAAAACAGAAATCTTATTTGGCTTTCGAAAACGTTTTGGACAGCACTTTGCGAGCTAGAATACCGGTACCTAATACATGTACATTACACTCAACCCTCTTTATACGATCTTTTCGCTGTAACGGCTTCTGTAAGTATGATTGGCAAAATTTCGCTATACGGCCAACTTTTCAGGAATCAAACTAGACCATTATAACACGGGTTGGGTGCGCTGAAATTTCAAGTTGAAATTGAACGGAAACTTAAAATTGCACATAAATAACTTTGTCTAGAAACACCTAGGGTGACATTCTGATCTCCTGGGAGTTTCTGTTTTCCCCACTGTCTCCAAAAATCTAGTTAAGGTTGGTCTGGATGGGACAGCAAAAATCAAACCAATCAATTGCATTTTATTATGGAACAAAGGCATATTTTACGGACTGGTAAATGGCACATTTTTACTTACAAATTTTAATTTAAATGCGTCTGATGAACTGGATAAAGTACTGATTTTTATACAAATTATATTGTAAGTTTAAGGCGCATCTTATAATCTATAAAAGACGATAATCGTTATTTAATTTATAAAGCAAAGTTATTTTTTATTAAAGTTTGCTATTTAATAATCAATCGAACGAGGGCTGTCTAGAAAATAACTACCGCTTACCTAAAAAAAAATCAAAGACGGAATTATTTTTTATACCTACAATTCAGCGCTTGAAAATCGATCCACACCTAGCCCGGGGCGCTAATTTAATTTGATTATTTTCATTTCGAGCTGCACACCAAGCTCAATTTCAAAATATTTAGAAAATAAATACCGGTATGGCTACCGCGCGCATTGGATTTCAATGGAGTTCAGAACGGAACTCACGAGTTAGGTATAAGTGGTCCGGAGCTATGCGTGGCCCGATTTGACTGGTTCAAACGTCAATTTAAAACAAAAAATCTAGAGTTTTATAGAAGTGAGATACATTTATATACAGTAGCTTAGTTTTATAATTAAAAGTTTTTTAATAGCAAAACGGATTTTATTTGAGGTACGAGTAAATAAGTTATACAATAAGTATTGTTATGCTAATAATAATAATTGTATAGACAGTATTTAATGATTAATTTCTGGATTAACCGGTGCTCTATCTTAATCGACCAACATCCGGTCTTAACCTAGATGGTTAAAAGGATTTCTATTATACTACAGTATAGTTGAAAATTAGTTTCCTGATATTGTTAAATACCGGAATAAAACCTGACAGTCGTCCAAAATAATTATTTTCTTCGAAGCTTCGATAGTACAGTCATAGTCATCGAATGGTTATAAAAGGAATAGAGGAAATAAGCTTTGTTAGGAAGTGTTTATCTTAGATTTCTTTCTTCACAAGTGTATTTTCGTTTTGTATTTGTTTTCTGTCTCGGTTAGTCTTATATGGTTGATGGTATTAGCCGTCGCGAATTTTATTCTCCACTTTCATCATCACATATCTTCAACCATTTTATTTTTCCCTTTCTACACATTGGTTGGGTGACTATCAGACACGCAATTTAATAGCCAAAGGGTTAATGCAGGTCAAATCCTTTCAACTCCAGACTTAATAAGTCTCTGAGGACCCTTGAAATCTGACGCATTCAACATGTCTCGCTCGCGTTTATGGTGTCCACTCTATCTTATCGTCTTTATGTCTCTCCTCGAATACCTATACTCTCCCCCGACATTCAGCTCAATACGAGATTCGGTTTGTTGATGCCTCGCGTTATTTCTTTCAGAGATGATTTTTATTTGTTTTATTATTATCTTTTGTCGCTCAGACGTTCATAATATTTTTTTTTCCAAATATTTTTCAAACCTGGTTATTTGGTATTTTTTTTTTTTACTTTTTCTTAACTTTTTCAAGTTCTTTTGACCTGATTTGAAAATGTATTAGGAACTTTTATTTTTTTTATATACCGGTATATAAAATTGTTGTCTATACTGTGCAAATTATTTATTTCAACCATTAGCGCAAGAATAATAAGCTTGTTAATTTATGGGTTACATTTCATGTATGATTATAGAGATACAGTAGCTATACATGTCGTGATTAAAACTAACCACCAAGTTTTAAAAAGTTATTAATTAATAGTTAAATGCCAAATATTGCTTATCTATACTACATTTAAAAACAGATTAACTTGAAGTTGCTCAATAAGTTTTACTTTTTTACGTAGATAACCAACTTTTATGATTCGTCATAAAACTTATAACGCTAAATGTTTTTACAAAATATACGTTGGTAACTTATTTGCGGTTTTAATTAATAAACAGATATTATCAACTTGGTCAAATATCTATTTATTAGAAATGGAATGGAATGGAAAAAAAGTGAGGGAAAAATGTTGTATTATTTTATGACGGGTGTTAAAAAGTTTTGTTTTATGGAGCATAGAATGGAGTTAGCCTAGAACTAAATATTGCTTTGTCAGTGCTGTTTGCTATTATCGGTAAGGTTAACCCCAGTTATGTACATTTGAGATTTTACGTTCATTTAATGACTGTCTAGCTTTTTTTTTTCATTCTTCAGTACACACTCCGAACTAGACACCGATTATGCACGCGTTATTCTGGTGCAGGTGTGCACTGCTTACATAACTATAAACATATTGTAACGGTTTCGTATTCTCATTATCATTCTGTTATTTTAAGATAAATAACCATCCTTTTATGTTCTAGGAATCTAGAATTTGATTCGCCCTATTTTTAAAATAGTCGCGCGAGAAACAATACTTTCTAGGCTTCATTTTTAGTACTGGTGTAATCTTTTACCCGGTAGCTATAAATCGTAGCAGTCAGATATTTTCTAGCATTCATTTGGCATTTAATTAATTCATAAGTTATTATTGGTTAGTCTATAAGGCAGAATCGTGTGATTATTTTTCTTTCTTCATTGATAATCTTAATATTTTTGGCAGAAAATAAAAGCTGCATTTTAATGGCAAGACATTCTAAGGCATTTGCATATTGAATATACGTATTGTCAGTTTGTTTAAAAAAGAATCTCAATGTAACTCTTGGTTGTGTTGCGAGTTTTTGCTTTTGCATTAAATTGTAGTTACGGAAATTTTTTATTGAGACAGTTTAGTTTTTATTGCACCGGTACTTTACAATGCTCTAAAACACGATCTAATTCAACATTCACATAAAACGTAACACTTTGAAAATAAGGAAATTGTCATCTTGACCTGATTTTGTTTTCTTACGTTTTTGCATATTTTAAGCAGTGTAGATTTTTAATACTCGTTGACGGTATGTTATTTTATAACTTCTAAAGAATAATAATTTAAAAAAATAGTTAGTTTTAACACCGCGCTTAATATTTCTGGAAATAAAAGTGTTAATATCTCAGTATGGCCTGTATTTATTGATCAGTTCGACGACCTATTATTGCGACTTTTTGATGAATGACCATCCTGCAGACATCTGGAAGTCATCGTTTATACAGTTTTTTTCAAGGGGGTATCATGGCTAGACTTCGATTTTAAATTAACCAGAGTTTTCAGACGTCATTTTTTTCTTCTGTCATTTCCATTCGACAAAACAATAGTCACGTATACCCATTTGGAGTGTACGTACGCATCAGTAGTTAAAAATCTGATGAAAAGTTTCTTAATTCTTTCCATCATATCAATACGTAAGCTATCGAAAGCTTCAATTTTTGTCATTAATTTTGTAATGCTGGCACGCAACTTTGTATTTGAAAGGAAGAAAGAATACTGGCTTTCATGTTGAATTTAATTGTATGATGGGATTTTAATGGCGAACAATAATAGAATAGGTGGAGGCATTTTGAAGATGCGAAATCTAGATGACACACTTGTAACGAAACGAAAGTTAATTTTTTTATTATTATTAATACGAGCAGACGTAATTTGTCCACGTCTAGTCTGAGACAAGGTCTGGACATAGTTTTTATAGCTATCAATGTTGTTGGTTTTTTCTTCTCTCACTTGTGGTAATGGGTGCGTGCTTTATACGGTTGTTTATCGAGATTTTAATAATGATTAATTGTCTCACTCGTAAATACTCCGGATTTGTATCGGTAACTAAAAGTATAAGGATTTATGATCAAATTAGCAACCTAGACTAGCCTAGCTGACCAACCTATCATTTTTTTTTTTTTTTGGATAAAACCAACTCGGTTTGTGATAGAATTTTAGTTATAATTATTATTCGAGGAGGGGGAGGGGTGATAAAAGTTGCTCTCATTAATCATTTGAATTTAGGTGGATGCCGTCGTATATGTAATCTATATTAAAAAAAAAACTCACGGCCATCGTAACACAAGAACGGATTAAGCGGTTCAGACATTACTTTGTAGAAGTTGTTTGGAGTTGCTAGCTTGAGGGTTGTTATTACTACACTTTGTTTCATATTTTATTAGGCGTATAATTGAGCTAACTAACTTAGCGTCAGTGACGTGAATTGCCATCGCTTACTTAGTGATATCGCTTACTTACATTATTTTCATTCTGGCGAAAATTGGTGGCAAATTTGGAAGGTTGGAGCAGATTTTATCTAGTCGGTGGTTTTGCGGCACCAAAAAAAAAATGACTCATTTATTAAAAATAAAAGTTACGGTAGTCAATTGTAATTAAATGCGGGTAAACTAGGCATTAAAAACTCTTACCAGTAACTTATTATTCTGTATTTGAAAACCTTTATTATTAAAGTAAACTAATAAGTTTATGTAATGTGGTTAGATTAGATTATTCTTATTCTATAATGATGTATTAATATTATCTAAACTAAGAATTTAATAATACAAGGAAATAATTTTTTGTTGGGTACATAATTTAAATTTATTGCTCTGCTCGTTAACATTTATAAGTATTTTTAATAAATATTGAAATGACAATAATCCCATAACTTAGAAAAATATTTATATAATTATTATTGTTGGAAGGATTAACTTTGATTTTATATCAACATTTTCACGGTCTTTTTTTTTCTCTTGCTGAGTGATTGGATTTTACTTCATATTTATTTATGTTTCCGTTGAAATTTATTTTTAATTTATTTTGTCAGGTACGTAAAATATCCATTAAATATTGCAATTTCCCTACTTTTAGATGAGAGTAAAAATTATATTTACAGGTTCTTAGAATATTTAAAAAAAAACTTATTTTCAGTTTTTATTTCTATAGAAATAGGTTCGTATAATATTTTGTAGCCTAGAGTAATGACCACTGCTATGACTAACTATATAAAACTGTGGGTGCAGCTGGTGATGGCTCTATTTTACCAAAAATTAAGGTGTCTGTTTCAATCTTTGCTGGAGATGAACAATAAAATGATGTACGGTGCATTATAATTTGAAATGCACGGTTCTTGAGATTTCGATGGTTTAAATATGGTTTTTGACTCTGCTTCCGTTTGTTTGCATGCTGTTTTCCTTGAGGCATTTCCTGACGCTGATAATTCTAATTAAAAAAGTTTGACATTGTGATACCTGTATTTACACGTGATAGGCTTTGCTGTTCAATTCTAAGAAACTGAA
>JAQGAY010000410.1:0-28280 GCA_034698085.1 Polydesmus angustus | reverse complement strand
TTTTAGTTTGAATGAAATTTTAGTTTGAATGAAATTTTAGTTTGAATGAAATTTTAGTTTGAATGAAATTTTAGTTTAAATGAAATTTTAGTTTAAATGAAATTTTAGTTTGAATGAAATTTTAGCTTGAATGAAATTTTAGCTTGAATACAATTTTAGTTTGAATGAAAATTTATTTTGAATAAAATTTTAATTTCAAAAAAAATTAGTTTGAATGATATTTCAGTTTGAATGATATTTTAGTTTGAATAATATTTTAGTTTGAATTAAATTTTAGTTTTGAATTAAATTTGAGCTTGCATAAAATTTCAGTTTGAATGAAATATTAGCTTAAATAAAATTTTAGTTTAAATGAAAATTTATTTTGAGTGAAATTTTAATTTCAAAAAAAATTTAGTTTGAATGAAAATTTATTTTGAGTGAAATTTTAATTTCAAAAAAAATTTAGTTTGAATGAAAATTTCGTTCCTAATTCAAAATTTTTATTACTTCCGCTTCAAAAAAAAAATATTCTTTTAAAAAAAAGTTACTTCCAGAATTATTATTTAAAAAAAAAAAAAAAACAATTTTCAAGAGTTAATTTTTTTTAATTACGAACCTAATTGAGTGGAAATAAAAAGAGATAAAAGTGCCAATTTTCCAAAAATTGGCATTTTTCTCGTAATAATGTTGTACGTAGTGTGGGTTTTTAACTGCCAAAAAAACAAAAGTGCCATTTGTTTTATTTTAGTGCATACTTTGCTCAAAACATGGCGACTAAAATGAAAAATATTCAGTTTTTCAGAATAATTGGTTTCGATACAATTTTAAGGGTGATAAATTTGAAAAAAAAATTAAATATAAGTTGACTTAATTAATAAAAAAATTTCATCAAATTAAAACCAATTTTTCATGAAATTTGCTTTATGGTACTTTCAGCCTATTTTAAGCGTAAAATTGAATTCCATTAAACGTTGCGTTTTGGTGAACGATTTAAAAAAACTGTATTGATCGGTGATCTATGAGCAGTCGGTTCTTATCTATCCACGCGCCGAGCACGTGGTCGTCGCGGTTGGTCACGAGTGCGCGGGCGCGCGTGACATAAGCTGCGCGCTCTTATAAATATTTCATAAACTACTTGATGGATTTCAATAGGGACTGCGCACTACGCCGACGCCATTCCGCAGCGACAAAAGTGCCGCGGCGAATTTTTAAACTGATTGATTGACTTTCACCCGCTGCGCAACCCCTTCCTCCCTTGTAACGAGCCCTTACGTTACGTCACTCGAGTGGAATGTCGGATGCGCTGTCCAAATCCAACCTCATCTTTCTTCCTCTCAACGAAAACAAAGAAAAAATAAATAAAAAATAGAAATGCATTTTTATTTATTTATTTTAAGAAAACATTAAAATTTATATTAAATTATCTATTTATACAGCATTAAGGTGTCAAAAACAATATCACTGAAAGACGTGCTCTTAACACATTCATCTACCGGAGTAGCTACTTACTGACAGTGAATTTCGGTATACCGAAAATTTCGTTGGAATGAAAACTTTACGTAAAAGTACATTTATTATATCGAGAATTAAATTAAATTTCGTTGTGTTGAAAAACCACCAGAACCCAGAATTTCGTTATAGAGTTATAAAGCCAATTTCGTTATAAAAAAATTTGTCAAAAAAGAGATTTCGTTATAAAGTAAATTTCGTTAAAAAGAAAATTTTGTTAAAAAGAAAATTTCGTTAAAAAGTAAATCTCGTTAACAAGTAAATTTCGTTAAAAAATAAATTTCGTTAAAAAAATAAATTTCGTTAAAAAGAAAATTTCGTTAAAAGTAAATTTCGTTAAAAAATAAATTTCGTTAAAAAGTAAATTTCGTTAAAAAGAAAATTTCGTTAAAAAGTAAATTTCGTTAAAAAGTAAATTTCGTAATAAAATAAATTTCGTTAAAAAGTAAATTTCGTAATAAAATAAATTTCGTTATAAAGAAAATTTCATTGTATTTCATTGAAAATGTCGCTATACCGGAATCCAGAATATCGTTATATAGGGTGTTCGCGGAACTTAGCCAATTTTCAAAAATAAATAAAGTAGTAATTAAGTTGTTTTTTAAATTTACATTCATCGACATCTCAAATTTTATAATAAAAAACAATTTCTGGAATATGACCTCCCTAACTAAATCGCCGAGAAAAATTTTTTATCCAGGAAATTTTTTTATCCGAGATAAATTTTTTATCCAGGAAAAATTTTTTATCCGAGATAAATTTTTTTTGGCCAGGAGAAATTTTTCATCCGGGGAAAATTTTTTACCCAGGAAAAATTTTTTATCTAGGAAAAATTTTTAATCTGGAAAAATTTTTTTATCCAGGAAAAATTTTTATCCAGGAAAAATTTTTCTCTAGGAAAAATTTTTCCTGGATAAAAAAATTTTTTATTTAGGAAAATTTTTTTATTTAGGAAAATTTTTTTATCCAGGAAAAATTTTTATCCAAGAAAATTTTTTATCCAGGACAAATTTTTTATCCGGGAAAAATTTTTTATCATATAAAATTTTTTTTATTAGCGAACATTAGCCGACATCTGCCATAGGATCAATGTAAATTACGTTGAGCACGTTACCACGTGCCTACTCAGTTAGGGAGGTCATATTTCAGAAATTGTTTTTTATTATAAAATTTAAGATGTCGATGAATGGAAATTTAAAAAAATAACGCATTTTCGTTGAATTTTGACTGATTTATTCATTTTTGAAAATTGGCTAAGTTCCGCGAACACCCTATACTTACTCTATACAGTAAATTTCATTATAAAGTAATTTTTGTTGTAAAAAAAAAAAAAAAATTCATTACCGGTATAGAAAAAATTTCGCAATAAAGTAAATTTCGTTATAAAGGAAATTTAGTTACAGTATAAAGAAAATTTCATTATAAATTAAATTTCGTTATAAAAGAAATTTCGTTATAAAAAACATTTCGTTATAAAAGAAATTTCGTCACAGTATAAAGGAAATTTCATTATAATTTAAATTTCGTCAGAAAATAAATTTCGTTATGAAGCAAATTTCGTTGTATTAAAATTTTCGCTGTATTGGTATCCAGAATCTCGTTATAGAACAAAATTTCGCGAAGAAATAAATTTCGTTATAGTGAGAATTTCGTTGTAATGTACTGAGACTTTGGTTACATCGAAAATTTGTATCGAGACTTCAATAAACCCCCAAAAATATTGATTTAAAATTCTCGTTTTAAGGTTGTTTTTTTTTTTTTCAAAAATTAAAAAAAAAATCATTTTTTAAACATTTTTTTTTTTTTTTTCATTTTACTTCTTTGATAAAATTTTTTTCTTGTTTTAAAAATCAAAACACTTTTTTTTAAAAAAAAAACTAATAATGTAAACAAACGATAAAATAATAAAAATAGTAATAAAAAATACATTAAGTGAATGTTGTTGAGCTCACAGATTTATACAAATATCTGCATTTTTTCCCTCCTCTCCGCCCCTCTCCCCCATAAGGACCCCCAACCCTCATTCCCCATTCGGAACCCCCAACGCCCCTCATAAAGCGCCCCCTGAAAAAATAATAACACAAACGAAAGAATAAAATTTTTTTTTAAAAAAAAACAATGATGAAAAATCTTTATCAATTTATTCTTTTTTTTTTTTTTTTGACTTTTTTTTTTTCGTTTTCTTTTTTCTTCTTTTGTATTAACAAATGGCGTTGCGTTGCACGTGACGCGAGATGGCGCTACGTACAAACTGTTATTAATGGCTCCATCTTCATCTCACGCTCAATACCAACAACAACAACAACTAAGAAAAAAATGCAGCTGCAACAAAAGAAGAAAAACGAAAATATATAAGGGAAATCCTTTTGCTATGCGCATGCGCAGAAAATAAAAGCAGTGGATTAAGCCACGTTCCAATGAAAGAAGAAAAAAAAAAAATAAAAAAAAAATAAATAAATAGAAAAATAGCTGTTTTTTTGTTGTTGTTTTGTTTAGTGAAAAAGCTGTTGAAGAGTAATAAGGAGGAGTGTTAGGTCTGACGTCAGCGCAGAGGACCGGATGTAACCACGTCATTTTAAATTCCCCTTTCTCTCTTCGGGAATGTAAAATGACCGGTAAAAATGTTCATTTCGCCAAAAAAATTTCATTTTTAACTTAAAATTTTTTTTTTTTATTTTTAACAAAAAATTTCTTATTTTTAATGCCAAAAAAAAACCAATAATTCTCATTTTTAGCCCAAAAAATTTTTTTTTTTCATTTTTAACGCCCCCCAAAAAAATTCTCATTTTTAGCACAAAAATTTTTTTTTTTTCACTTTTCTCAAAAACAATTTCATTTTTAATGCCAAAAAAAAAAATTCATTTTTAATCCAAAACTTTTTTTCATTTTAATCCTCATTTTCAACGGCAAAATAAATTGAAAAACATCATTTTTAACCCAAAATTTTTTTTTCATTTTTATCAATAAATTTCTCATTTTTAACGCAAAAGAAAAATTCTCCTTTTAAAGAAAAAAAAAAAACAAAAAAAAAAAAATCTCATTTTTAAGACAAAAAAAAAAAAATCTCATTGTTAATTCAAAAAAAAATTTTTTTTTTATTTTTATCAAAAAATTTCTCATTTTTAACCCAAAAATTTTTTTTTTTACTTTTCCAAAAAAATTTCTCATTAAAAAAAAAAACCCAAAAAAATTTTTCATTTTAACACAAAAAAATTTCTCATTTTTAACACAAAAAAATTTCTCATTTTTAACACAAACATTTTTTTTTTTACTTTTTCAAAAAAATTTCTCATTCTTAACACAAAAAAATTTCTCATTTTTAACCCAAAAATTTTTTTTTTACTTTTCCAAAAAAATTTTTCATTAAAAAAAAAAAACCCAAAAAAATTTCTCATTTTTAACACAAAAAAATTTCTCATTTTTAACACAAAAAATTTTTTTTTTAAATTTCAACTCAAAAAAAATTTCAATAAAATAACTACCAATACCGTACATTTTTCTTTTAAAAAAAATTGTACCTTTAATCAAAAAAAATAATATTTTCACCCAACACTTTTTTCACTTTCTTCTCTCCCCAAAAAATAAGATAAAAAAATTATACATTTAAAAAAAAGCCAAAAAAAAAAAAAAAAAAAAGTCATGAAATAATAATAATAATAGCGTTACAAAAAATTCCGTATTTATCATTTTCGGTCGTAAAAATGCTCGTTGAACGCTCGTTAATGTCGACGACGTTTTTTTTTTTTTGCGCGCAGAAAAGAAAGACAACAATTGAAAATGTTATTATTATTTTCGTTTTTTGACGTTGAGAAGAAAAGTGAGCGAGCGGCGCGTGTGACGTAGGCGACATTACACGGGCTTATTGGAGCGTGACATCACTCATCATCTTTTGTCTTCGTTCCGCCATACACGCCCAATGACGTCACCGCTCATGCAAATCACTCTCCCACCATCACTCCCTATCACTCCTCATCACTCTCTACCACTCCTCATCACTCCCTACCACTCTCCGTCGCTCCACAACACGTGACGTATCACGTATTTTACAATTATTACTCAGCAAAACTTCAAAAACTAATCCCCAACACAACTCGCGCATTTTTCAGTAAAGGCCTCGCTTAACGCGGAATTAAGACCAAACTACGCGGACAAATCATGTAACGGTAAACCCCCGCGCCTCGCTCAATGGCGTTTCGATATAATGGCGCTCTTAAATTGCCTTCAATGTCACTTAATACTATTGTTTTTGGGCGGAAGGAAACGCTCGTTTGCTATCTCCAAAATGCATTGTAGCACGTGGCGATTCACTTAATGGCGAGAGTCTGATTCCACTTGCGCCATTATTGCGGGGCCCTCATGGCGGACAACACGTGGAAAACCTAACCTTAAAGACTTTTTTTAAACATTGTATTGTTCTATTCTGTGTTTAAAATATCCACTTCCTGTCTCAGAAGACGAAGAAATACAAGCATTATACCCACTCACTTATAGGCCTACCCACTTCTGCAAACTACTTAGGTTCATCGAAATTGTCTCTGTAATTCAAAAATATCTTTATAAACAAAAAAAAATCCCTATAAACAAAAAAAATCCCTATAAATAAAAAAAAATCTCTATAAGTAAAATAAAATCCCAATAAATAAAAAAAAATCCCTATAAACAAAAAAAAAATCCCTATAAATAAAAAAATTCCCTACAAATCAACACAAAACCCCTATAAATAAAAAAATCCCTATAAATCAAAGAATTCCTTATTAATAAAAAAAAATCGCTATAAATCAAAAAAATCCCTACAAATCAAAAAAATTCCCTATAAATCAAATAAAATTCCTGTAACAAAAAACAAAAAAACACCTAATAACTAAAAAAACCCTTTATAACTAGAAAAAACCCCTATAAATCAAACAAAAAATCCCTATAAAGCAAAAAATTCCCTATTTATCAAAATAAAATTACTATAAATGAAAAAAAAATCCCCATACATCAAAAAAAAATCCCTATACATCAAAAAAAAATCCCTATACATCAAAAAAAAATCCCTATAAATCAAATTAAATCCCTATAAACCAAACAAAATCACTATACAGTACAAATCTGTACATCAAAAAAATCCTTATAAATAAAAAAAACCTTACAACTTAAAAAAAACCTCGCTATAAAGCAGCAATTATTCCTATAATTAAAAAGAGTCCCTATAAATCAACAATTATTCCTATAATTAAAAAAAGTCCCTATAAATCAATTTAAAATCCCTATAATTCAAAAAATCCCTTTAAATCAAGAAAAAAAAACCGCCCTATTAATCAAAACAATCTCTATAATTCGAAAAAAAAAAATCCTTACGGCATAAATCGAAAAAATCCTTACGTTAAACAAACGTAACAAAAAAATCCTCACGATAAAGTTTTTCTCTGTGTCATTCAAATATTTCCATTGTTAAAAAGATTTAAATCTAATTCAGTTGGGTGCACTTTTTTTGCGAACACCGTGTACTGTATATTAGTTCCTAAAATTCCGAAAAAATTTAATTTTTTTGGACGGGGTGTAACATTGTTTCAGGAGGGGGGTAGGGAAGAGGGAAAGGAGGTGGAGAGTTGATAGTTGCTGGTGTGTCACCCTGTATGAGTAAGTGAGTGATAAAAAAATGCATAAACGCAGATCCGCTCTCACTTTTCTGCATCAAAATCCACGTATTTTTATATCGATTGCCAATTTATTATTAACCATAAAAATATCAGAAAATGAGCTTTCGGCTTTTTTAGCTCTTTCCTCAGCGCGCATGCGCAGTGTATTTTACGAGCGCGGAAAGTGCGGGCGCGTGATGGCTCATCTTAACGACCATCTTTATTTTAAATGTCCCCGCTCCTCCCTCTAACCCTACTTCCCTTCTCATACCGGAAGGAGACGAGGGATGCTGAGTGATGCACGTGTCACCACTCTTTACAACGCGCGTGAGCAATCGCACAAACGAAATTTTTGATCATTTATCACGCTTTATTTCCTCCTTTTTATAGCGCATTAAAATGAAAATAAAAAAGATTTTCGAAATTAGTAGATTTACTACCTCATAACTTTTTTTTTTTGTAAATCTAGATTAACTGTAAATCTTTGATTTAAATTCTTTATTCATGTCATTTTTTAAAGAGTTTTTTTTTCTTCTCCAGAAATTAGTGTCTTTTTTATTTGGTTTAATCCGGGTTAGAAATGGTTTAACGCGTTAAACACAGATTTCGATATATTAAAAATGTACTAGAGAATCCACCACAGTTTTTGAGGCTAATTTTACTAAAAAAAATAAACATTAAAACCGGTTTTAAAACTGATTTGAAGAAAACCAAAACTTAAAAACTGATTTTAAGACTAATTTTATAAAGCGGTTTTAAAGCTGATTTTAAAAAATAAACTAAAACATTAAAACTGGTTTTAAGACTGACTTTAAAAAAACCGGAACATTTAAACAGATTTTAAACTCGCTTTTAGGTTAATTCTAAGAAAACCGAAACATTGAAACTGGTTTGAAAACTATTTTTTAAAACCCAGAATTTAAAAATCAGTTTTAAGGTTAGTCTTAAAAACTAATTTTAAGACTAATTTTATGAAGCCATAACATTGAAAGCAGTTTTAAAGATGATTCAAGAAAACTGGAACATTGAAACTGTTTTGAATTTTTTTTTTTTTTAAATCAGTATTAAGGTTAGTTTTAAGAAAATCGAAGCTTAAAAACTGATTTTAATACCAATTCTATAAAACTATAACGTTAAAAGCAGTTTTAAATCTGATTTAAAAAAAATGGAACAAGACCGGTTTCAAAACTGATTTTAAAAACACCAAAACAGTAAAACCGGTTTTAAGGATAATTTAAAAAAGTATGGATCATTAAAATCGGTTTTAAAAATATTTACAAGAAACTTTTACATTAAAACCGGTTTTCAGTACCAACAAAAAACTAAAACAGATGATTAAAACCGGTTTTAAATCTAAATTTTTTTTAAAAAAAATTTGAAACATTAAAATCGGTTTTATAGATATTTAAAGAAAGCCAAAACCCTAAAACCGATTTTAAGAATATTTAAAGAAAACCAAAATCCTAAAACCGGTTTTAAGAAAAATTAAAAAACAAAACAGATCATTAAAACCGGTTTTAAAGATGATTTCAAGAAAACCCTAAACTGGAACATTAAAACTGTTTTTCATAAAATTTACAATTCTAGTATAAAATCAACTCTATAAAATTAATAACTTCGATGCGATTCGTTTTCGTTGAAGTGCGCGTGCGCCAGAAGGAGCGAGATGAATTAGGCAGAGTGATGCGCAGCATCCGATTGCGTCCTAGTGGAAGATGAAGACAATGCTTTGTTGCGCCATTTGACGATCGTTTTCCGTTCGTATATATATATTTGTATAAAACGTTAAAAGAATATTATTTGCATAGACAATCATAAAAGAGAAAGCGAAGTTGATGAACGCCGTTAGGGGTCGCTGCGATCATTTCGAGATGCAAATTGACAATTAGAGATGCTGAAACGCAATATGTTAGCGAAACCAAAAACTAACTCCCTTTTCCTTTCTTTCTTTTCTTTTATTTATTTTTTTTTGCCAATGGCGATAAATGAAGAATGTAAAAAAAAACAAGCAAAAATTAGGCCTAAATCTCACGTGCGGCAATAATAAGTCGTTGCGCGTGCGCCGACAATTCTCCTATGGAATTTCTTCTGCAAATGATGCGAGATAAAAGGAAGAGATAGAACGAATTTTTGGCAAATGGAAATAAATTAAGATTTTAAGATTAAAACATAATAGCCTACAATATACAAAAAAAAAATTAATAAGAAATTGTACAATGGATCGGGGATTCGTATAACGCAAAAACATCGCGTTGTAGAAAACCCGCGCTATAACTAAAGCAAAAAAAAAAGGTTTGGTACAGGAGTAAACACTTAATTTAATAATAACTGGAAATTATTTAAACGCGAGAAAGCTTAATGTAAATACTGTACTGAAAACACAACTAAAACCATGTGCTAGAAAAACCATAATAATAATATAGAATTTGCTAAATATAACCTAGGAATTTAATGCTAAATAAAACATAAGAAAGTTAATGCTAAATAAAACCTAAGAAAGTAAATGCCATTAAAACTACCATAAGTAATAGCTAGAAAAAAAGTGAAAAAGTTAATGCTAAATAAAATACAAACAAATGTAAATATTAGAAAAATCTCCCAAAATAAATACTTTAAGTCAAAGCTAAAAACAAAAATCCTCTAAAAAGTAAATACTTAAAACATTTTAAAAGTAAATGCTAAAAAAAATTATTTAAGTAAATGCTATTAAAACTCCGTACAAAAACTATAGCTAGAAAAAACTCAAAAATTAGTATTACATAAAATATGAACAAAAGTAAATGCCATAGGAATTTTTTAAAGTACATGCTAGACAACCTCATTAAAGGAAATACTTAAAAAAATAAATGCTAAAAAAACGTTTTGAAATAGTATGCCAGTAAAATCTATAAAAACTAACGCAAAAGGATCCCTCAAAAGCAAATCTTTAAAACAGTATTTTCCAGAAGTTAATGCTAAAAAAAACCCTTTAAAAGTAAATGCTAAATACATTTATGAAATTAAACGTTAAGAAAACTCCCAAAAATAATAGCAAAAAAAAAAAAACTCAAAAGTTAATGCTAAACAAAAAGCCAAAAAAAGTAAATGCTAATATGTACTAAAAAAAAAACCTCTGAAAAGTACATGCTAGAAAACCCCTAATATTCTTAATAGGTACATGATTTTAGAAAGCAATTACTAAAACATCTCTTAAAATACAAGCTAAAAAAAAAAAACCCTCAAAAAAGTAAATGCTAAAAACATTTTTTTTAAGTAAATACTAAAAACATTTCTTAAAGTAAATGCTAAAAACCAAATTAACCTTATAATATGAACAGTTTTCTATTGTTTTTGTTTTTTTAATACGGTATTATTTTTTAATACAATAGAAATATTTCGTTGTACCGACATTTGCCTCAACACAAATCTTGAATTTGCTTGGAAATGATATAAAAGAAATGATATAAAAGCAGAAGAAGAGAAGATGGAGAAATCGCATCCCACTCCAACTTAATCTATTTGAGCCTCCTCTAGCGGGCTCACAATGTGCTCACGACGCCGCGACAACGCCCTCTGCCGTCGGCTCGTCCACCAACAAAAGTGTTTACATTGAAATATATTTGTTTTACGCTTAGCTTTTTTTTCTCCATCTTTCTCTCCTTCTTCATCTTCTTCTTCGTCTTCCATTGATAAGAAAATAAGATCGATATGTCATCAATTTCTTTTTTTTTTTTTTTTTTTTTTTCTTTTTTCTTTTTTTTTTATTGCGTGTCGTTTTTTCTCCGCCTCATTTAACCTCGAAACGAATGTCTGGCTGTTCGATACGATAATCGATGCGAAAGAAGACGAAGAGGAAGACGAGAGGCTATGGGTCTTTTTTTCTTTTTAATAAGAATAATCGTTGATTGTCAATGGAAGAAGAAAAAATGGCGTTGGCGACACTTCATCTCTTCAAATAGACCCCGACGAAACTCGATACAGCTTTTAATCTCATTTTTTGACCTTTCGCATCAAAACGAAAAAAATAAAAAAAATGAACAACAAAAAAGAATTATTTGATTTTTTTTTTGAAGAATAGAAAAAAAAATGACACACATTTTTTTTCCCCTCATTTTTCTTTTGTTGGAAATGAAAACATTAACTCGTCAAAAAATGTTTCAATAGAGAGGAAATTTGTTGATAAAAAAAACTTTTTTTTTTATTTTGATCAATAACATCGTGTCAATAATTTACGAGTTGATTTGTAACTTTTTTTGCTATTTTTTATATATTGCAATTTTTATATCAAAAACTTGTTTCTTAAAGAATAGTTAATTTTAAGAACAGAAAATAAGTAATTGTTGTTGTTGATAAACTTAATTTTTGGTACATTCAAATTATATTCAACAAATTTCGTTAAACTGAAATCTTTATATTCCAATCTTTTGTTACAACTTTTTTGTTTCAATAAAATTTTTGTTTCAATAACATTTTTGGGTTCAATAAAACTTTTTTTTTTCAATACCGGTACATTTTTTTTTCAATACCGTACATTTTTTGTTTCAATAAAATTTTTGTTCCAACGAAATTTTTGTTTCAATAACATTTTTGGGCTCAAAATTTTTGTTTCAATAAAATTTTTGTTTCAATAAAATTTTTGTTTCAATAAAATTTTTGTTTCAATAAAATACGAAATTTTTGCTTCAATGAAATTTTTAGTTACAAAAAAATGTTTGTTCCAAAAAAAAATTGGATTCAATAAAATTTTGTTCCAAATGCAATTTTGTTCTAAAGATGGTCTTTTTTTTCTTTAAATTTTAAGAATTTTACTTATTAATAATATTGAAGCAATAATATTACAAACTTAATTGATACATTTCTTCATTAGCAGCGACACTGGTGACGACTTACAATTCCCCTCAATTTCAATCGATAACTAAGTTGAAAAGAAACTCACTAATTCAATTTTAAAATGGTGGAGATTTAAATCTCCATAAAAACGAGCGAGTTAAAAAGCAGTTAAAAATCATTGATGGAGTAATGTGGGTGGTTGAGCGAGGGTAGAGATCCAAAATGAGGGTTGAGATTTAGGAGCCATTGGGACGTTAGAAATGAGCTCATAAATCGTGAAATGTTGTAAGACTTCCAGGTATTACACCTTCAATCTCACCCACACCGGCACCGCCCACTTTGGTGACGTAATCGATCGAGCATTTATTAACAGCTTTAAATCTTCCCTCAATTTCCCCTAACTTTGAAGAGCAACTAAAGTGGTAGGGAAAGAAGCAGAGTGATAGGCAGCATTATGGAGAAATAGAAAACTACAATGATAGAAAAACATCGAACCAGAGTGATGGAAAGGGAGAGTGTTGGAAAAAGTCAGAGTGATGGTAAAAGAGACAGAGTGATGAACAGAAAAGCAAAGTAAAAAAAAAAGAAACAGAGAGATAATAACTGGAAAAGAGTGATGAAAAATAAGAATATTGAAGAGACAGGATAATGGAGAAAAAGAATCAGAGTGATAGGAGAAGAGAATCAGAATGATGGAAAAAGAATCAGAGTGATGGAGAAAGATGATCAGAGTGATGGAAGAAGAGAATCAGAGTGATGGAAAAAAAATCAGAGTGATGGAAGAAGAGAATCAGAGTGATGGAGAAAAAATCAGAGTGATGGAAGAAGAGAATCAGAGTGATGGAGAAAAAATCAGAGTGATGGAAGAAGAGAATCAGAGTGATGGAGAAAAAGAATCAAAGTGATGGAAGAAGAGAATCAGAGTGATGGAAAAAAAATCAGAGTGATGGAAGAAGAGAATCAGAGTGATGGAAAAAGAATCAAAGTGATGGAAGAAGAGAATCAGAGTGATGGAGAAAAAATCAGAGTGATGGAGAAAAAATCAGAGTGATGGAAGAAGAGAATCAGAGTGATAGAGAAAGAGAATCAAAGTGATGGAAGTAGAGGAATCAGAGTGATGCAGATAGAGAATCAGTCATGGAGAGAACATCAGAGTGATGGAGAAAACAATTGGAGTGATGAAGAAAAAATCAGAGTGATAGAGAAAAAAATCAGAGTGATAGAGAAAAAAATCAGAGTGATAGAAAACAGTGAGTGAAATCAGTGCAATGAAAAATGTCAGAGTGATGGAGAAAAAGAGTGAGGCTGATAGAGAGAATCAAAGTGATGAAAAAAGATAGGAAGAGTGATGGAAAAAGAGAGCAGCGGAGTGATAGTGTAAGAGAGAGATAAAGAGCAATAAAAAAGTTCCAGCAAGCACATTCCTCCTATTTTTATGCGCGTGGGGTTCGCAGCAGCTCAAAACGAATTTTTTTGCAATCTTTCTAACAGGAAATAAATCGATTTAAAGTTAAATTTATAGCTTTTTAAAACACTACGACTTGAAATTATCTCCAGCAATGTAAAAGGGGGATAAGGAAGAGTATTTAAATTAGTGACAAATGAAATTGGATGTCGAATGAATAGGTTTTTGACTTTTTTTAAAGATAGATTTTCTGCAGATAGAATTACATGTACTGTATTAATTTTTATAATAAAATTTACTAATAGTAAGCGCCTTATAAAACTTAATTTAAGTAGATTCTTTATCTTTAAGCATTTACTTCCAAAAAGTTGTTTTTTTTAATTTGGTTATACTGTAACTATTATTTTGAAATTAAATATCATTTTAGCATTCACTTTTAACTGATGCTTTTAGTGCCCAGGATTATAAAGCATTAACTTTTACATGTAATAAAATTTATAGTACCGGTACTTGATTTTACTTCTTAGTACCAGTATTTACTTTTTTGAAGCATTAACTTTTCATAGATTTTCTTAGCATTTATTTTTAAAACTTTTTAGCATTTACTATTACAATAATTATACTATTACTCAGTATACTTTTTTAGCATTTACTCAATATACTTTTTTAGCATTTACCGGTACTCAATATACTTTCTTTTAGCATTTACTCAATATACTTTTTTTAGCATTTACCCAATATACTTTTTTAGCATTTACTCAATATACATTCTTTTAGCATTTACTCAATATACTTTTTTAGGATTTACTCAATATACTTTTTTAGCATTTACTCAATATACCTTTTTAGCATTTACTCAATATACTTTTTTAGCATTTACTCAATATACTTTTTTTTAGCATTTACTCAATATATTTTTTTAGCATTTACTCAATATTTATTTATTTAGCATTTACTCAATATTTTTTTTTTGCATTTACTCAATATATTTTTTTAGCATATACTCAATATACAGTAGGTACTTTTTTTAGCGTTTAATCAGCATACTATTTTTTTTAGCATTCACTCAACATACTTTTTTGTCATTTACTTAATTAAAATAGTCAATAATATCTTCTTCAAATTTTAGCATTTACTTATACCCTTTCTAGCATTTACTTATTTTGATTAAAAAATTTAGAATTTCCAATTTTCCTCGCTCGCACTTTAATGTCCTCTACATTTTCCTATAAGTCTGAACTTCCGGTATTACGCTAAGTCCATTGTGAATTGCACCTACAAATCTTCCTCACAAATCGCGTTTGAGAGAAAATCGTTTTTAAAATTGCTGACGTCACGTAGGAAAGGAGAGGCTCGTTCATCCAACTCCCTCTGGCGGATTCTTTTTTTATTTTTTATTTTTTAAAAGTGACGTACAGTAGGTGACGAATTGTTTGTCTTCGCATTACATCGATTTTTACGTCTCCGCCATTTTTTTCTTTCATATTTTTATTATTTTCCCGTTTATTATTTATGTGAAAATAAATTTGCTTTATCATTATTTGAACGCCCCGTTTTCTCGGAACAAATGTTTCTCTCGGCCGCTAGAGAGCGCTGCTTTTCATTCAAAATTCCCCACCAGACTTTACACAAACCCCAAATTCAATTAAATTTTGAGAACAATTTTTTTTTTTTTGGTTTTTAAAAAAAAAAAAAAATATTTTGTGTGTAATATAAATGGGCAAAAATTTTCAGCTTTTGTTTCTCTCTGTCTTTAAAAATGTAAAATTGAAGAGTTGGAGCGATAGGGAGCCAGAGTGATAGAGAGAGAGTGAGAGATGTCGAGTGAGTGAATTTCTCGAGAGTGTACGTCAAAAAATGTGTCACCGGAAGAACAAGACGACGACGTGTGTGAATTCTTAAAAAAAAAAATATATAATTTTTTTCGGTGACAACTTCAAAAAAATAAATCAGAAATTTCCATTCAATAAATCACATTTAAAGTCATAGAAAAAAAAATAATATTTAAATAATATAATAATAATAAGCATATGCTTGTAACTTTTTGCAGTAATTTAAAAGTTAAAAAATAGCGATAAAAAAGTAGATAAAAATCGATTTAAAAAAATCGGGTTCAAAAATCGTTCACAAAGTGGTTCGTAAAAATCATTCAGCCATTCAAAATAGCTCAAAAACTCGTTCAAAAACAAAAAAAAAAAATCTTTGGAGGCCGTTCCAAAGATCGATCTCGAAGTGGTTCATAAAAGTCATTCAAAAAGTAGATTGAAAAATCAGTTCAAAAATTCGTGCAAAAATATTAATTAGGCAGTCGTTCATTACGTGGCTCAAAAAATCGTTCAAAAAAGTAGAGAAAACATTCATCAAAAAATCGTATAAAAGCAAAAGTCATTCAAAACTTTTCCAACAATCGTTCTCAAAGTGGTTCAAAAAGAACCTCAAAAAATCGTTCAAAAAAAGTCATTCAAAGTGGTTTCAAAAATCGTTCCAAACCATTTCCAAATACAGTATCGCTTAAAAAGTCGTTCAAAATGACTCAAAAAATTGTTCAACGTGGCTTCAAAAAAAGAAAAACATTTTTTTAAAAAAAGCTCAAAAAATAGTTTAAAAACAAAAATGGTTCATAAAAGTCGTTCAAAAAGTGGCTCAAAAAACCGTTCAAAAAAGTCATTCAAATTCGGGTTTTCAAAGATCGTTCAAAAAAGTGGGTAAAACGTTTTCCAAATATCGCTCATAAAATCGTTCGAAATCGAGTTCAAAAATCTTTCGTTGTAAAAGTACTGTACAGTAGTTCAAAAAATAACTAAAAAAAAAAAGTTTAAGAAAAAAAATCATTCAAAGTCGTTTCAAAAACCGTTCAAAAAAAGTCATTTAAACAATCGTTCATAAAGACTTGTTTTACAAAAATCGTTAAAAAAAAAGTCATTAAAAACGCCGTTCAAAATGTCGCAGTGCAGCTCTAACAAGTATAAGCATTATAAAGCGCTCTGCTACTTTTTGAACATGAAATTTAAGCCCTTTCTCCCGCTCTCGTATTTCGCGCTGTTTACCTTTCCTCTCTCTTTCTCTCTCTCTCTCTTTCTCTCTCTCTCTCTTTCTCTCTCTGAATTGTAAACAGGAGGGCACGATTTAAAATTGCCCCAAAAACGTTTATGTAACACGAGATTTTTTTTGGGTTGCTTTAAATTAACTTTTTCAAATTACGTCAAAAGTATCGAATTCAATTAAATTAAACACGTGTTTCTCTCTCTCTCTCCATCACTCTGTCTCCACCTCCATCACTTCGTCTCACGTTACACACCGTCTCTTTTTCTGCTTCTCATTATGCCACTTTTCATCACTCTATCCCACTCTCTACTTTTACACTTATTCTCTCTCCATCACTCTGGCTCTCATCTTTCTATCATCTACAACTTTCTCTCTGCACTCTCTCTTTAAATCACTCTTCCGCTGTTGCTCTCTCACCACTCATTTCTTCTTCCTAATTTTTCTATCAATCCCTCCGTCTCCATCACTCTGGCTCTTATCTTTTTAAACACTCTATAAGTTTCTGCTCTCAGCATCACTCCGCCTTGTTCTCTCCATATTACTCTACAGGGACATCCTAAAGTAATATCCCGGTTTCATAAACCATTATTTTATTAATTAATTGTGATAAACAATTCTAATAAAAACACAAGTTTTCTGTACATGCTGTAGTTTTATTTGTTGTTTTATAAAGTTTAAATGAGGCCCCACTCTACCGAATAACCAGAAAAATGCAAAAAGTTAATTTCTCATAGAAGCGTATCAGCATAATTATTACGATTCACTGAGTTGATTGCTGTTGCCGGTAAATATTTGAAAAAAAGGTTTATTAGGTTTAAAATGGCTCTTACTTGACGATTGTAGCTTTACGCTTCCCCACATAAATTCAGGTGTTAGTTAATTTCCGAAAAAAAAAATTAAAAATTTTGGCGTTTTTTTTGAAAGGAAAAATGCCATAGCGTAGTAGCAACGGCTTGGTAGGAAGAGGCCCATAAACCTTGTTTTTTCACTTTTACTGCGAAATCCCCAGAAGTCACTATTTGTGATTTTTCTTGTGGGGAATATGTAAAAAAGATCCTGTTAATGTTTCACCAATACCCACTAACCTCAATAACCTTAAAAATCGAAAAACAACAGCAATCAACTCAGTAAATCGTAATTATGCTGATACACTTCTATGAGGATTTAACTTTTCGTGTTTTTGTAGCCTTTTTGGCAGAATGGAGCCACATTTAAACTTTATAAAACAGCAAATAAAACTACAGCATGCACAGAAAACTTGTGTTTTTATTAGAATTGTTTATCACTTTTAATTAATGAAATATTGCTTCATAAAACCGGGATATTACTTTAGGATGTCCCTGTATTTCATTTTATTTTACAACTATAATTTTCCCTTTCTTTCAATCTTTCTCCACATCACTCTCTTTGAATCACTCTTTCCTAAAGCATATCTCTCTCTTAGTGTTATTTAGTCTACAACTAGTTATATCATCTTATATGGCGTTAAAACTGTCATTTCTTTCCATCAATTTCTTTCACTCTTTCCGTTACCATATTGGTCTCTCGCTATCTTTTTCCATCATTCTGTCTGCTCTATTTTGTCTCCATCTTTCTTTTTTTTCCTCTACATCAGACTACTAATTTTTTCTTTCTCCATCATTCTGTCTCGCTTCCTCTCTGTCAATCTCTCTCAATGAAAAGAGTGGATCAAAGAGGCGTCTGATTAAACTCTGCTTTTCAACATATTTTCAATTTTCTAACATTTTTTTTCTTCACTTTTCGAGTTTTTTTTTTTTTTAAGTGAAAACAAATTGGAAAAAAAAATTTGTGAGTGGTTATGCTAATTTAATTTCAAACTCCAACTTGTTTCATGACGTCATTAGAAAATGAATAAAATATTATGAAACTGCTTATCTGGAGCCAATTATTTTTTGGTGAGGGTTTTATTACCTGCACTAATTAAATTGTCAAAAAAAAAAATAGGTTTTAATATTAAAAATAATAAGTTACAGTGTATAAGGTTTTATTGAAACTTGTTATATTAAATTTCGTTACACTAAAGTTTTCTTGCGACTAAAACTTTTGGTGTTCAGCTGGAGTTTTGTTTTTGTTGAAATTTACCTCTAGTCAAAATTTCACTTCTAACGGTACTGATATTTTCTTTCTACTACATTTTTTTTCTTTTTACTAAATTTTTACTTCAACTGAAATTTTTGCTTTCTACTGAAATTTTTTTTCTGCTAAAATTTTCTTTCTACTACATTTTTTTTCTACTGAATGTTTACTCCTACTAAAATTTTTGCTTTCTACTGAAATTTTCTTTCTGTTAAAATTATCTTTCTACTGGCATTATCTTTCTACTGGCATTTTCTTTCTACTGAATTTTTACTCTTACTGAAATATTTAATTTCTATTGGTATTTTACTCCCACTAAATTTTTTTTTTCTACTGAATTTTTACTCCTACTGATACCTTTTGCTTTTTGTTGAACCCCTCTTTACACTGAAATTTTCTTTCTACTGAAATTTTCTTTCTACTGAAATGTTCTTTCTACTAAAATTTTCTTTCTACTGGCATTTTCTTTCTACTGAATTTTTACTCCTACTGAAATATTTGATTTCTATTGGTAATTTGCTCCTACTAAAATTTTTTCTTTCTACTGAATTTTTACTCCTACTGAAACTTTTGCTCTCTGTTGAACCTTTCTTTACACTGAAATTTTTTTTCTATAATAATTATCTACTATTATGTTCCTCAGTCTTAATTCAAATTCGTTACGTCACTCAACATCATAATATTTTCAAAAATAGTTTACATTTTTCATTAAAACGCAGCAAAAATAACAAAACATCAAACATTTTTCTTTTAAAAAAAAAATTAAAAAAAGACATAAGCGAAGTGAATGTTGTTGACAACAGCCATTAGTACTTGTATGCCTCCAGATATTTGTGTTAATTAATTCATTAACAAATTTTTTTTTTTTAATTTTTTTTCATGAAAACCGAAACTTCATATTTAAAATTTTTTATCCAAAAATAATAATAATAAAAATTGAAAAGAGCTTTTAATGACAAACTTGTTGATTCAGCTGCGTTTTTTTCCTTCTTATTTACTTAACATAAAAAGGGCGGAGCTTCAATTAGCATTTTTTAAAGGTATAAAATTTGTTTACTTAAAAACATTTTTTTTTTTTGGGAAATCAGACTTAAAATATCTTTCTAACCTTATAAAATATCTCGCGACGTTTTCCAAAAAATCTTGATAAATCCATTAACATTTTTTAGGGTATTTCTAAGCTTAAAAATAGATTAAATATTTGATAATCAATGACGTCAATTTTTTTTAATTAATCTTGTTTTTAAAAACGTCTTATGCAAAATTATGTTTACTTTTTTTTCATTTTACCATAAAAATTATAGCGTTGACTTAGACCACTTTGGAAATTAGCTCTTCATTTAATAGCTTAGTATTATAATTATTACTTTAGGTTTTAAACAGCTTAATAATTAAGATAACCTGGCGATTAAATCTTCTCTTCAACTCGGTGTTTTTTTTATGACTGAAAGCAAAGCGTTTTCTGTGGTTTTTTAAAAAGTGCAAATTTCAGCTGCGGAATTCCTAAATTTTTTTTTTTTTTTCCGCTTTAATTGTCTTTTTTTTTTTATTTTAAACTTCCCAAGTGCTTAAGTTAAACCGATTCTCTTCCACAACTAAACAGCGCCGCCATAATAATTTCTCGCAGCCGACACTAATGACGTCACGTGAGCCAAATTAACGTGATTTTTCTTCCGCGCATTTGCATTTTTTAACAATTTGCATTTTTAATTTTTCCGCTTCAAAAATCGTTAGCGTCATTTTTTAAAAAAATAATAATGGCAGACGATTCAAATATTTCACCGATTATTTATTACTACCGTTATTTTTTTTCTTGTTCTTTAATTTATTCCTTATACAGTACTGCAATGGTAAGAAAGAAGGAAGTGAGAGTTTAAAGCGGATGTGAAAAGTGTTTCAAACATTATTAAATAAATTTAAAAAAAAACAGCAACACTATGCGACCTAAAAATTTAATCAATCTTAAAATACTTTTAATCGAGTTTAATTAAAACACCAAAATTTCAAAAAATTCTTTTTCTATGGGGTTTTTTTTTTGTCCGCTTTAAACAGGTTTTACCATATAAAGCGAATGAGTGCTCTGTAAAAATATTCACAAAAAAAAAATCTAAGGTGATTTAGAAGATTTAAAATGAGAAGATTCAAGGTTAGATTTACAGTTACAAGATTCAAATTTAGAAGATTTAAAGTTAGAAAATTTAAATTTAGAAGATTTACTGTTAAAAGATTTACAGTTAGAAAACTTGAAGTTAGAAGATTTACAGTTAAAAGATTTAAAATTAGAAGATTTAAAGTTAGAAGATTTACAGTTAGAAAATTTAAATTTAGAAGATTTACTGTTAAAAGATTTACAGTTAGAAAACTTGAAGTTAGAAGATTTACTGTTAAAAGATTTACAGTTAGAAAACTTGAAGTTAGAAGATTTACAGTTAGAAGATTTAAAGTTAGAAGATTTAAAGTTAGAAGATTTAAATTTAGAAGATTTAAAGTTAGAAGATTTAAAGTTAGAAGATTTAAAGTTAGAAGATTTAAAGTTAGAAGATTTAAAGTTAGAAGATTTAAAGTTAGAAGATTTAAAGTTAGAAGATTTAAAGTTAGAAGATTTAAAGTTAGAAGATTTAAAGTTAGAAGATTTAAAGTTAGAACATTTAAAGCTAGAAGATTTAAAGTTAGAAGATTTAAAGTTAGAAGATTTACATTTAGAAGATTTAAAGTTAGAAGATTTGAATTTAGAAAACTTAAAGTTAAAAAATTTAACGTTAAAAGATTTAAAGTTAAAAAATTTAACGTTAAAAGATTTACAGTTAGAAGTTTTACAGTTAGAAGATTTACAGTTAGAAGATTTACAGTTAAAAGACTGAAAGTTTGGAGATTTACAGCTAGAAGATTCATTATGATAAAATTCAAAGGAAAAAGATTCAAAGCGAAAGAAATCAAAGTAATTCGTTCAAGAAACTGTTTTTTGTATTTATTAAAATTAGATGTTAAATATATTTTTTTCGTACCAATAATTAAAAATTAAATTAATAATTAATATTTTTTAAGTTCATCTGACACCACTGCCTGCTAATGACAAATCCCACAGCGATTTGAATCGTAATTAATTAACGTGGGGGGAAAAAATATTCAAAAGTTCAAAATAAAAAACCTAATAAAAATGATTTTCTCTTTTTCGAATCCGGAAATAAAAATAAATGCAAAAGCAATAACATTGACGCTGCGCATGCGCGAGTGCAGGCCAGACGTGTCATCTCCAGACATGTTTATTTTTTTATGAGTGAAAAGCTCTTTGTCCGCTTCAACGTCCATCATAGCAATTCAACGACAATTTGCTCCGCTCACTTTATCCCCATAAACCAAGTGCGCATGCGCTGATAAAAGCATCGCAGCGATCATCACGCGCTCACTGTCAATTCACAACCCCCTGTCCAACCCTCCATCCGAAAAATACCCTTTCAGGACATTGGATTAAAACCTTTAATCTGGTTTAGATTAATCTTTGCTTTACATTCGAAGGAATGTTTAATCTCGTTTCACAAAAAACTTAACCTAATTTCAGAAAAAACACCAATCTAGTTTGAAAGAAATATCAATCTCGACAGAGAAAATTTTTAATCTAGTTTAACAAAAAACGTTAATCTCGTTTGAAAAAATCTTTAATATAGTATGCAAATTTTTTTAAACCTTGTCTGAGAAATTCACTTTGAAAAAAAAAAACATAATCCATTTTGAAAAGAATTTTAATTTTGTTTGAAAAACGTTTAATCTTGCTTGAAAAAAATTTGAATTTCGTTTGAGAAAAACATTAATCTCGTTCAAGAAAAATTTTAAACCAGTTTGAAAAAAATCTTAATTTCGTTTGAATGAACTTTTAATCCAGTTTTTTTTTTTTTTTAAAAAAAACTATAATCCAGAAAATTTTAATCTAGTTTGAAAAAATTTTTAATCTAGTTTGAGGGAAATCTTAATAATCTTATTTGAGTCACCTTTTAATCTCGTTTAACAAAAACTTTAATCGAATTTATCGAAAACTATTAATACAGTTTTAATCCAATTTGAAAAAAAAAATTAATGCAGTTAAAAAAAAAAATTTTCTCCAGTTTAACACAAATATTTATCCAAATTAAAAAAAAAATTAATCCAGTTTAAAAACAATTTTAATCCAGTTTGAAAAAAACTTTGGTCCAGTTTGAGGAAAATCTTAATCTCATTTGAGTTAATTTTTACTCTCGTTAAAATAAGATTTTAATCCAATTTATCAAAAATTTTAATCAAGTTTAAAAAAAAAAATTAATCCAGTTAAAAAAAAATTTTATCTAGTTTAACACAAATTTTAATCCAATTTATTAAAAGTTTTAATCCAGTTGGAGAAAAAAATTAAACACAATTTTAAAACACTGGCAAAACTTCTATCAGTAACATAATTCGCTTAATTCAGATTAAATAAAAAACAATTTCCGCTAAAACGTCGACGATCTGGTTCTAAGAGTTAATACTCATTTGACTTCGCTACAACAAAACTAAATTTCGAATACAAATAATAATTATAGCCAGCAGCAAAATTGATCATCTTCCATTTCCGCTTTATAAAATTAATTATCAAAAAAAAAAAAATATTTAATTAAAAGACGAAAATGAATAATTTTCGGCCGCGGATAATTAAGCGAATTCGGCTGGACTAATTAAAGCCAACTTTTCTCGGTTATTAATAAAAACGGGTCAATTAGAAACAAGAAATTAATTAAGTTTTCGAAGCGCAAGAAGAATGTCGGTTCCGTTTCCGTTCCACCGTTTCATCATTCTCCGCCTAATGGTCATTTCCCAACTGCTAATATCCGCCATAAGCATTTGCATAATAATTAATGCGCCTGCGCAAAATGGATGTGCGGTATGTGACTCCGCCCCCTTTCCCTCCTGCCTCACTTAAGTCGATGACGTCATTAAACACACATCCCATTAATAATAATACTGTAATAATAATAATTAGTTCTTTATAGAAACAAAACTCGTGTAGTTCGATCTCAAACATAAATCTCGTTTAGATGAAAATTAAATCTCGTTTAGCTTTTTCTTTGCATTAAAAGAACATAATTATGTCTCGCTAAGCTTAATCTAGTTTATGTAAACTCGGTGATCTAGTTTTACATAAATCTTCCGTTTCACACTAAAATCTCAGGTTATTAAAGATTAATCTACGTTGTGGCTACTAAACATTTAAGTTGAAAGGCTCATCCACAAGCTAAAAAGAAAGCAAATACATTCATTGGTCTGCGCATGTGCACAATATGTTCTTTAAACTACAATGTGTTCTGCTTTTAAGCCTGTTTTACTAAATCTTGTTTTGAAAAACCAGTTTTACTAAACTTTGTTCTTAAAAAGCAGTTTTACTAAATCTTGATCTGAAAATTTTGTTTCACATAAACTTGTTTTGAAAAATCGATTTTAATAAATCTTGGTCGAAAAAAAAATCGATTTCACTAAAAATACTACTGTACCGGTACTAATATTTTAAAAAACCGGTTATTAAAAATTTTAATTTTAAAAAAAACGGTTTTCCAAATTTTTGTTCTAAAAAATAAAATCGGTTTTACTAAATTTTTGTTCTAAAAAACAAAATCGGTTTTACTAAATCCCGTTTTGAAAAACCAGTTTTAATAAATCTTATTAGGAAAATCCTTCGACCATCAAACACTGTAGGGAGAGAGTGGTTTTATGGTCGAAGGGAAAATCAGATTTACTGAATATTAATCCGGAAAATCGGTTTTACTACTTCTTAACATGGAAAATGGGATGTACTAAATCTTGATCTGAAAAAGCGGTTTTACTAAATCTTGATCGGAAAAATTAGTTTTCGTAAATCTTCTTTTAAAAAATAAATTGTATTAAATCTCGTTTAAGATAAATTTAATCTCACTTGACAATTAAAACTTGCAGAGCGGTAAAAATCTATATTAAATACGCTTAATCCAGATCAAAGCTCCTTACGTAAAATCCCTTAACCGTTTTAAATAAAATAAAATGCTAAATTTTTCTATTATGGAATCGATTTTTAATGCGCACAACAATCGCGGAGGACATTGTCTCTCGCGTGGAGGGGGTGTGTTGCGCGTGCGCGAGAGGAAGTGGCGGTGTGCGCAGGGGAGGAAGTGCTTAGGAAGCGAGTTAACCGCATGCAGACAACTCTCATAAAGACGACAAAGGGGTCTACGTGCTCAGACTATCGATTTTCACGCCCTTCCACCGCTCCCCTTCGCCCCTCCGTCGTTGGCTTTGACTTACAGGGGGAGCGCATGGTGGTTAAGGCTTAGGGGAGCGGCGGTAGAGGGCGCTGGCGGTAGGGGTGAGTGAACGCCTAATGCGCCGGTGGGCGGGGCCAAAATTAGGAAACGGAACCCAACACACGTTCAACTCCATACACGTATCACAGCAGACAAATGGAACACGCGCCATCTTCTCTCACTGCGCGCAATCCCATCGCACTAAACTCCATTCCCCCACACGCACTAAATCCTGCCTACTAAACAAAGTGCACTAAACATTTTACACTAACCTAAAATGCAATAATAATTGATTTGCTCAATTGCTACTATAGGGTGTTCGTTGGATGACGTTAGTTTTGAAACATAAATAAATCAGCCGAATTTTGATGAAAAAGAATTATTTTTTTATATTTACATTAATTTACACCTCCCATTTAGTAATAAAAAACAATTTTTGGAATATGACCTCTACAACTGAGTCGGCACGTATTAAAGCGCTCGAGGAAATTTGAAGAATTGTGAATTAATTCTATGGTAGATGCCGGCACGTGCCGAGATTCAGTCGGCAGGTGCAAGCTGCAAGTCCGCAAAAGCTTTAGCCGTCAAAACGACCACGTTTACACGTGCCGACTCAGTTGTAGAGGTCATATTACAAAATTGCTTTTTATTATTAAATGGGAGGTGTTAATTATTAATGTAAATAGAAAAAAATAATAATTCATTTTCATTAAAATTTGGCTGATTTATTCATGTTTCAAAACTAACTTCATCCAACGAACACCTTATATTATCTGCACGGTGTCCGATAAAAAACGTACCCAATTGAATTAGTATTAAATTTTTGAATAGTCTAAATATTTTAATGACACTGGAAAAACTTTACTTTGAAGATTTTTTTTTAATTTGCATTGAATAATTGTTCTATTTTGGGTTTGATCTATCCACTATCCCTCGCAAATCTTTTCTCGCATCGCACCCCATATTTTGTAGCCTACCTAATTTAAGCCTGGGATATATAGGGTGTTCGTTGGATGACGTTAGTTTTAAACCATGAATAAATCAGTCCAATTTTAATGAAAGTAAATTATTTTTTATATATTTACATTAGTTAACATCTCTCATTTAATAATGAAAAACAATTTTTGGAATATGACCTCTACAACTGAGTCGGCACGTGTAAACGTGTTCGCTTTGACGGCTAATTCTTTTGCGGACTTCCAGCCTGCACCTGCCGAATGCATCTCGGCAAGTGCCGGCATCTACCATAGGATTAACGCAAATTTTCTTGAACGCATTAATACGTGCCGACTCAGTTGTAGAGGTCATATTTTAAAAACTGTTTTTTATTATTAAATGAGAGATGTTAATTAATGTAAATTTAAAAAAATAACTCATTTTCATTAAAATTCCACTGAATTATTCATGTTTCAAAACTATCGTCACCCAACGAACACCCTATAGAACAAATGCGCCAAGGTATGGTACAGGTATGAGACGAACTATATGAAGCTGTTATGCATAGTGAGTGGGTCTGATGCTCGTTTTGCTGCGTGTGTTTAGGCCGGGAGTGAAAATTTTAAACGCAGAATAGAACAATTCAATGTTAAAAAAAAGATTTTAAAGAAACGTTTTTCCTTGTAACATTAAAATATTTAGATTTTTAAAAAGATTTTATTGTAATTGAGTTGAGTCCGTTTTTTTCTCGGACACCGTGTATTATTTAAAGATATATAAAACAAAAACCGATCTTTTTTTTTTTTTTTTCGTGTTTTGGTGATGGAATAAATTCGTTATACTGACATTTGTCTGCGTTCTACTTTTATGCGTATAAATAAAATGTTTCGGTGAATATTCGACGTTTCCGGTATCGAAAGTTGGAAATCGGTAGGTTCTCCCTTTAGACTCGTTGGGGAGCGCTGAGGCGAGGCAGCCGCCCCACCCTGCTCACGTTCCGTCGGCGGTGCGAGGCGTTATTTAAATTTTAAATGGCCGACATTATGCTGAAAGCAGAAAACGACCATAAAAACGCATAAAACAGAAAGAAATAAAATAAAACGCATTATTATTACTTTTTTTTTTTTCGTTTTGAGCGAAAATCAAGTTTACAAAAAAATACAAAAAAAAAAAAAAAAAAATGAGGAAGAAAAGTCAATACCGTAATCAAAATATAAAACCACAGAGTAGAAAAGTGACCCAAATCAAAAAAATATGCAAATTATTTTTTATAACTAAAAATCTCGTCATTATGAAAAACAATTTCATCATTTTCGAAATAAAATTCATTTTTTTTGAACAAAAATTTCGCAATTTTTAAACTAAATTTCGCTTACTTTTTAACTAAATTTTCATTAGATTTGCTTTCAATTTCATAATTTAATTAATTTGAGAACAAAAATTTTGTGTCGTTAGTTTTGATCGTTGATTATCTCAAAAAAAAAAAAAAAATTCTATTTTAGAGACCATGAATTTAAAATCACTTTGAAATTGAGCGACTCAATTATTGCATTTAATTAATGAAATTTTATCTTTTTAGCATTTTAGCATTTTTTTTTTTTTTTTGCATTAGTATCGCATTTTTATTCAACTTAAAGCGATGTTCATTTCGTAATTTATTTTGGCTAAAATTTCAGCTGGGCTTAATAATAATTTCTCCTAAAAAAACCTTCGAAAGCGAATGCGAGGGAACGACATTGCTATTTACGAGACCAATCATTTTATTAGTAACAGATAAAGAGAGAAACAGAGTGATGCTAAAAGAGAGAGAAAATCAATTAGCATAGACGGTGACGTCACTGAATCAAAAGTGATGGCAGGTGACACATGACAGCGAATCACGAATCACGTGATCCGAGTCGCTGAATAATTGAGCGAATGCGGTTGAGCGGAAACACTTCCCTCCATCAGCCCCCTAAACCCCTTAACCCTTCCCTGTCCTCCCCTTAACCCCTTTAAATCAATGGGCCACGTGTCACTCTATGCGGTGGCTTGTTACATGAGGTTCCGGAACTGATGGCAGGTCAGCTAGAACTAAACGGAAAAACGCTGTGCGTGTCTGAACCTTAAGGCTCGTCATAAAGATAAAATTAACTAAAATTATAAGAAATAAAGCTCATTAAACTCAAAGAAAAATCCTCACTAAACTCAACAAAAAAAACTCACTAAACTCTTAAAAAAGAACGTCTTTGAAATTAAAAAAAAATATCAGTAAACCCTAAAAAATAACGCCACTGAAATCAAAAAAAAAAAAAAAAAAAATGTCACTAAACTCAAAGAAAAACCTTACAAAACTCTAAAAAAATAACGTCACTAAAGTCAAGAAATAATCTCAATAAACCCTTAAAAAGATCCTGACTAAAGTCAAAAAAAAAATTTTACTAAACTCTAAAAAAAAAAAAGAAATGTCACTAAACTCAAAAAAAAAACTTCACAAAACTCTAAAAAAAAAACCTCACTAAACTTTAAAAAAAGAACGTCACTAAAATCAAAAGAAAAAAGAGCTTCGTTTTGACCGTTGAATAGCGTTTACGTAACAAATCGCTCTCGTAAAAT
>JAQGAY010000409.1:0-28329 GCA_034698085.1 Polydesmus angustus | reverse complement strand
GTTCGATATAAGTCATTTTTGCTATTCGTCTATTTCTCTGGAACGGATTAACGACGAATATTGGAGTTCCACTGTATTATAGTAGATGCTCCAGGTTTTGTGCCAGCTTATGGATAAAAGCGTATTATAAATAAATCCATTATCTACTTGCGCAGAGACCCCTATAATTAGACAAGGAAAGTTAGCGAGCAGGCAAACACGACATCCGTTTTAACAAATTACGCTGTTAAGGCATATACAGTATGTGTAATGTGACGTAGGTTGCCAGCAACCCCGATGCACACCTTGTTACTTTAGATTATGTAATGGAAATTGCGAAGCTCCCGTCATTTTGCAGGTGTAATGCAAAAAAAAAATATATATATATAAATATAAATAACGAAGTGGTAATAAAAAAAATGATAATAAAGCACGTTTGACACATTTTGAAATTTTTGTCATAATCATCTTAATAACAAGCAGGGGTAATTAAAAATGCGTAGATTTATTTTTTTCGTTATTTAAACTTTAGGTTTTCGCGTAACAGAAATCTGGGTGCGAAGCACGTTCAAAAAGTAGTAACAACTAACGTCAATTGCCACTTAATAGATCAGCTGACTTTATTTTAAATTTTATCTTTGCTCATGCGCACACCCTTTTTAAACTTATTTAGTGTATTGATGGTGTTCAATATAAAAAAGTTTGCTTTAACTAAATCTTGTTTGTGAAAATTTAATCTCGAAAAATGAATGGCAATTTATTAGAACTACCAAAAATTTAACTAAAGATTCAGCTGTTAACATTTCGATCTAGAAATTCTGATGAAACATAGCGTAATAAAAATGATTTTGACCGTCGTAATAATAATTATATATCATTGTCATCAGAAGATTCAGTTTCATTACGCTGATTTCAGTTCGTTATGTATCTACACGGTATCCTTAAAAAAACTATACCTAAATCCTTAAAATAATCTAAATATTTAAATTACACATGGAAAAACTTAATTTTAAAGACTTTTTTTTAACATTTAATTGTTGTAGTCTGTGTTTAAAATATCCACTTCCGGTCACAACATAAAGTAAGGAGTAAAACTCATCATGTTAAGCATACATAACAGCTTGATTGAGTTCGTATCATGGGGAGTCGTGTCTGTATCATGCGTTAGCGCACTTCTTCGATAACCCAAACTTAAATTAGGTAGAATATGGGGTGTGATGTGAGAAAAGAACTTTACGAGACAAAATAAGGAGAGATGGAAGTGCAGAGATGCAGCTGAGGCAGGGACAATTGAGATGAAGCTGGATGTTGAGGCCGAAAGTGCATATTTTTAACCCAGATAAAAACAATTAAATGTTAAAAAAAAGTTCTTTAAAGTAACGTTTTTCCATGTGTCATTAAAATATTTTGATTATTATAAGGATTTACTTTTACATGTACTTCAGTTGAGTATGGTTTTTTTACGGACACTATGTATACATGTACTGTAAACTTGTTGCTATCAAAAAAAAAAATAAATAAAAAGAAAGGGATTAAAGTAAAGGTTAAAATTAAAAACTAAATTAAATTTTTACTATTAAAATCGCTTAAGATTAGAAATGTTTTAAAATAAGAATGCGTTTAAATAAATTTTCACATCTATCATTTGAGAAATTGCGGATAAGCTGTTTTCTTATGCTTATAACGTCATTAGAAACATAATATTATAAGAAAATTATGAAGAAAAAAAAATTGTCTTTGCATTTTAATTTCCTTTTATTAACTGTTTATAATAAGCATAAAAATTAAACTTCTTACGTCATACGAAATAAGAGTTAAGCATAAAAACCAGCAAAAAAAAATAGCTCTATTAACGTCAATCATTTAAAAATCATTACAATGAAAAAGAGAAAGAGAGAGTAAAATATAGATTAAACAAACTGAATTAAATTTCGACTTTTGAAATTATTGTTTTAAGATAAATAAAAATGATTTTAAATTAAATGCGTTTAAATAAAATTTCACATCTATCATTTGAGAATTTGCGGATAAGCTGTTTTCTTATGCTTATAACGTCATTAGAAACCTACTGTAATTATAAAAACTTATAAAAAGAAAAAAAAATTGTGTTTGTATTTTAATTTTCTTTTATTAACTGTTTATAGTAATAAGCATAAAAATTAAAATTTTTACTACATAAGAATAAAAACCAACAAAAAAAAAAAAAAATAGCTCAACCACAAACTCTCTATTAACGTCAATCATTTAAAAATCATTACAATGAAGAAAAAAAAATCTCTCATTGACAACAAGAAAAAATGCAGGTTAATAACCCTCGTCGATGTTAATCGGCTAATTCATCCAATCACATCACTTGTCAATCATTTTAAGCACGAGTTAATTAATCCGCGGCGCTCAACTCGGCTCAATCCGACAACGAGCAGATAATATTGCATTTTGTTGTTGAGAAAAGGGGCTAAGGGGTAGAGGAGTATAAAAAAAAAATAACAGTGTATAAAAAGCATTCAACGTGAAGTGTTATTTAGCAACATTTCCCTTCGCTTTCCTCCCCCACATATTTTACGTCTTTATTACAATAAACAAATTGATTGCCGCGGCCATTGATGACAGACTAAACCACATCACGCCTTATACAAAGTCGATATTTCTCCACAACATAAATTTTATTCACCCCCACCCACCACCACACGTGAAGAAGAAAAAAAAAATTCACTGTCTAACTCTATAGTAAAACACCAGAAGCGGATTTCGAAATAGGCCAAGTGAGGCCAGGGCCTCAAGGCGGCACAATTTTAAAGGCGGCCGAAAGCGCAAAAAAAAAAAAAAAATTTCGCAAAAAAAAAGTCAAAACACTTTCGCAAAAGAATCAAAAAAATTTTTGCAAACAAACAAACAAAAAAAAGTTCGCAAAAAAAAAAAAAATCAAAACAATTACCGGTACGCAATAATATCAAAAAAAAAAAAAAAAATCAAAAAAATGTTTACAAAAATATCAAAAAATTTCACAAAATAAAAATCAAAACACTTTCGCAAAAGAATCAAAAAAATTTTTGCAAACAAACAATCAAAAAAGGTTCGCAAAAAAAAAATCAAAACCATTTCGCAAAAAATATCAAAACAATTTCGCAAAAAAATAAAAAATCAAAACAATTACCGGTACGCAATAATATCAAAAAAAAAAAAATCAAAACACTTTCGCAAAAAAATAAAAAAAATTTTTGAAAACAAACAAACAAAAAAAAGTTCGCAAAAAAAAAAAAAAAAATTAAAACAATTACCAGTATGCAATAATATAAAAAAAAAAAAAATCAAACAAATGTTCACAAAAATATCAAAAAAATTTCACAAAATAAAAATCAAAACACTTTCGCAAAATAATCAAAAAAAGTTTTGCAAACAAACAATCAAAAAAAGGTTCGCAAAAAAAAAAGCAAAACCATTTCGCAAAAGTATCAAACCAAAAAAAAAAGAAAAAAAAAAGAAAAATCGCAAAAGTCTCAAAATAAAAAATAAAAAAAATCGCAAAAATATCAAATTTTTCAATAAATTTTTGAAAAAAAAAATCAAAACAATTTCGCAAAATAATTTTGCAATAAAATTTTGAAAACAAATCAAAAAATTTTGCAAAAATACAGTATCAAAAAAAAAAAAAATCGAAATAATTTAGCACCTCACAAACTCGGTGCTTTAAATTAATCACAATAGCCTGTTTCTAGAGGCGGTCAAAACATTTTGGCCTCAGGGCGGAAAATTTTGAAATCCGCCGCTGAAAACACGTGGAAAGAAGCAGGAGAGAGTGGTTTGGACTGGGGTTAGAAAAATGGAGGAAGTAAAAAACGATCGACTCATGATGCGTGACACAACCATATTTCAATCCACAAATAACAAATTGCTCTTATAATTCGATCATATGTCACTCGAGCCTACTTTTTTATATATGTATAGATATATGGTGGTGGGCGCGAATAATACACCGCTCACGAGATCTCGTTCCATCATCAGCAGGTATCTAGTGGAAATGATGGAGAGCGGAAGTGAGAGAGAGAAGAAGAATGAAAGAGAGTCTTTAAAAAAGTTTCATTCATGAAGTGGAGAAATTCACTTTACGATATTTTGCGTTGAGCGTAGGTGAGCGGAAGAAGATCAACACTACTACGTGTACTACTTTCCCAAGTAAAACACACGCGAAATACACGTGATCGGATGAATATTATCATATATAGATGTTATGCTGTTGCACGTGTTTACATTTTTTCAAAGAAAAAAAACACTACGATTCATTCTTAAAAAAAATATCAAACTCAATGAAGTCTACGTGCTCGTTATATTCAACAAACTATATGTAACGGTAATAAGGAAATAGATAAAATAAATAAATACTAGTAAATAAAAAATTTATGATTTGCAAATCACCAAAAAAATTGGGTTAATATACAATACATATATTTTGTGAATCAAGTTTTTTTTGATACGGTAATATTTTTATGAATCAAAATAAAATTTTTTTTTTTTTTGGGAATTATATTTTTTATGAATCAAAATTTCTTGAAAATATTTTTATGAATCAAAATACATGTAATTTTTTTTTTTTGGAAAATTATTTTTTTTATGAATCAATATTTCTTGAAAATATTTTTATGAATCGAATTACTTGTAAATATTTTTATGAATTTATGAATCAAAAACATTTTCGTGATTATTATTATGTCAATCTCAAATGTTTTTATTATTTTTTTTTTTGGAGGGGGGGAGGGTATAGTAATAAATTTGTGGAATAAAACTTGTTTATAATTTATTTTTTTGCTCTACAATTTGAAATTTGTTTTAAAAATTGGGTTATACTGTACATATATTTTGTGAATCAAGATTTTTTTGGTACGGTAATATTTTTATGAATCAAAATAAAACTTTTTTTTTTGGACTATTTTTTATGAATCAAAATTTCTTATAAATATTTTATGAATCAAATTTTTTTTCGTGAATATTATTATGCCAATCTCCAATAATTTTTTTGGGGGGGTACAGTAATAAATTTGTGAAATAAAACTTGTTTATAATAATTTTTAATTTGTTTTTGCTCTACTTTTTTTTTTTTTTTTTGGAATTTCATTAATTTTTTTTTTTTTTTTGATTTGTAAATCACCAAACAAAATTTGGGTTATACTGTACATATATTTTGTAAATCAAGTTTTTCTGCTAATAATTTTATGAATCAAAATACGGTAATTTCTTTTCTTTGAGAATTATATTTGTTAAGAATCAAAATTTCTTAAGAATATTTTTATGAATCAAAATTATTTTCGTTAATATTATTATGTCAATCTCTAATAATTTTTTTTTTGGGTACAGTAATAAATTTGTGAAATAAAACTTAATTTATTTTTTTGCTCTACTTTTTTTTTTTTTTTGAATTTGATTAATTTTTTTTTTTTTTGGGATTTCAAAATACTGAAGAGATAAATAAAAAATCCACGAGTTTTTGGCGACAGCCGGAAATAATAATTATACAGTCATCAAACATACTAAAATTGTCACCCCCGGTGTGTGTAGTCCAAACATCCGGAAATAGTAAGAAAAATCATTTCCAAAAACTCAATTCAATAAAATTACTATTTAAAAAAAACTTAATACTCGATAATTACTAAATAAAATAATAGTAACGAAAATCCACAACTAAAAATATAATTTTCAATAAACGACAATGCATTTTTCATTTTTGGAATAACAAAAAGCAATTTGTTCTTAATTAATTTTTTTAAAAAAAGAGAAATAATAATAACAATAATACTAAAAACAACAAGAAAGATACGATTAAACATAACTTACGTAGCTCGAAACAAGAAGTTCTCATAGCGCTGGATGAAACCATTGCTAGAAATACGGTATGTACTCCGTTCACGGTATATCTAAATCATATTTTCATTCGTCGTAAACACTTTGAGAAATCCACGTGGCTCCGCCGTCCGACCAAAAACAACACATGATCAGCTCCACCGCTGCCACCGACGCACAATGTGCACAAATAATTAATACCAAAAAAAAAAAAAAACACGTTTTTCTTTCCTTTAATAATAATTATTTCTTCGCTCTCCCGACCACTACTAACCTATCGGATTAGCTCAATAATATTTTCTCCCGAATAATAATATTTTTTTGTAAGGTAAAGTGTTGTTGTTGTTCCAAAACATTTTTTTTGTGAAGACTAAAAAAAAAAAAAAAAGAGTGAAGCCGCGTTTTCCATGGATCCGACGGTTGTGAGTGCGCTCAGCTGCCGACTGCGAGCCGCAGCTGAATGCGTATTTATGTCGACTTCAGCGCCGAGGAATACAATTTGTGGGGGTGGCGTTTGGCGGGAAGACTGCTGGTTAATGGTAGACGTGGATGGATAGATAGTCGGATAGATGGATAGTCGGTTGGTTAGGGACTTTGGCCTTTTTCCAATGCACAACAAAGCAGTCAGTTTGCACGCATCCTTCACTTAGACTTCGTGTATGCTATTACATTGTATATAGCTATAGCGATACAGAAAGAACGTTGGGAAAAAGACAGGGAAAAAAAAAATCGTATTCTGTATGCGTCTATATAGCACATCCGCATAGCTTTATCCAACGTGAATTAATGCCAGTAGAGAGAAGAGAACAGCGGAGGACGGGAAAAAAAAAAAAAAAAAATGGAGCGAGGAGTGCAATTTATTTGAATGCGGTTCCCAATGTCGTCGGCTAACGTACCGTACCCGCCGCTACTTTTTGTTTGTATTTATGTATGCCATTAGAAAGGACAAGTTTGCACACACACAAATATATATACGTACGTGTGTATACTCGGCACCGGTAGTTGAAACGCAGAACCAACAACAACACCGAAAAAGTCAATTTCGATATAAATTCAAATAAACGAGAAAAGTTTTGTTTCGGCAAAAAAAATACAGTGCATTTACACATTGACTCGTAATTATTATTATTATATATACATTTTTTTTTTAGTATACACGTAGTATATTTCGTAGATTTGCTACCGGATTTCAAAAATTTTTATAACATTTTTAAAAGTTTTAATGGTAATAAAAATATGTTTCAATAGGGTGTTCGTTAGATGACCTTAGTTTTGAAAAGCGAATAAATCAGTTGAATTTTAATGAAAATTAATTTTTTTTTAAAATTTTACATTACTTAACACCTCCGATTTAATAATATAAAACAATGTTTAGAATATGACCTCTACAACTGAGTCGGCAAACGTGTTAATGCGCTCGAGAAAATTTCCATTAATCCTATAATAGATGCCGGCACGTGCCGAATTGCAGCCGGCAGGCGAACGCTAAAAGTCCGCAAAAGCTTCAGCCGTCAAACATGAGTGAGCGCGTTTACACGTGCCGATTCAGTTGTAGAGGTCATATTCCAATAATTGTTATTTCTTATTAAATGGGAGGTGTTACTTATTGTAAATTTTAAAAAAATAATTCATTTACTTTAAAATTCGACTGATTTATAAATTTTTTAAAAAGTGCGTTCTTCGTGGAACACCATATAGTATTAAAAAAATTGAAATCAATGTTAAAAAAAATTTAAATATACCGTGGTATTATTATTTTTAAAAAAATATATCTATTTAATGACTCTGAAATAAATAATTAAAATAAAATTTCTTTTGAAAATTAATTACTACTGTATGTGAAAGCAGACGTCGCTGATGACGTAATCCGTCTGCGTTATTGCGATATTATAGGTCGATGAGGACAATAAAAAATAAACAGCTGATTTCCCGTCCGACCTCAAAAAAAAAAAAAGAAGAGGAAAAACCAATAAAATGACTATAAATACAATTCGTAGTTTATATCGAACTGTCTGCGGTTACGTTCTTTTTTTCTTTTTTTCCTATTACAGCGGTTATCTTTATCTAATGAAATATTATACAGTACGGACGTTATAATTATCCGCTTTAATAATACGGTGCAATAGATCTAATCGTTTTACGAAAGTTATTAATAAAATTGAATCCACACAATGTGGAAAATTCTATAGGGTGTTCGTTGGATGACGATAGTTTTGAAACTTTGAATTAATCAGTCGAATTTTAATGAAAATGAATTATTTTTATATATTTACGTTAGTTAAAACCTCTCCTTTAATAATAAAAATAATTTTTAGAATATGACCTCTACAACTGAGTCGGCACGTGTAAACGTGCTCACTTTGATGGCTAAAGCTTTTGCGGACTTCAAGCTTGCGCCTGCCGACTGCATCTCGGCACGTGTCGTCATCTACCGTAGGATTAATGCAAATTTTCTCAAATTGCCTTGAGTGCATTAACACGTGCCGACTCAGTTGTAGAGGTCATATTCTAAAAATTGTTTTTTTTTTTTATTATTAAATGAGAAGTGTTATCTAATGTAAATATATAAAAAATAATTCATTTTCATTAAAATTTGACTGATTTATTCATGTTTCAAAACTAACGTCATCCAACGAACACCCTAAACGTAGAATTATTTTTTTTTTAGCCTCAATAAATCAAATTTTATTTTTAATAAATTTTTTTGAATCAAAACCTCGAAATTCAAAAAACAATAGCAAATCAAAATCGAGGTTCTATCGTATATACAATATAAACTGGTCTAGTAATTTTCTATCGTGGCATATGATGTGCTAAAGATTACAAACTTGTTGAAACAATATGTATGACGCTAATAATAGCGTATATAAAGTTACAAGTCGGAAGTGAGAGCCGGAATTGAATGGGAGAAAAAGAGAGCGAGTGAAAATTATAAATTACCGTCACCCGTATCCTAACAATATCTAAAACCATTTGTCACTGCCACTCACCGACAAAATGCCTGATAAAAAGAGGTCAAACACGCTTGCCAACCCAGAGTTCACGGTTAATAAATCAATTTTTTTTTCTATTTACAGATTCTCACAATAATAATAATTTTTGTATCGCGAACTGGAATTTTATTTATTCCCAAACTAAAGAAGAGTAAAATGAACCTGATATTTACTTCCGCATACAATACATACACCGAGAATAATATAGGGTGTTCGTTGGATGACGATAATCTCGAAACATGAAAAAATCAGTCAAATTTTAATGAAAATGAATATTTTTTTAAACATCTACATTAATTAACACCTCTCATTTAATAATAAAAAACAATTTTTAAAATATGACCTCAACAACTGAGTATTATTGCGCTCAAGGAAATTTGCATTGATGTCGGCAGGTGCAAGTTGGAAGTTCGCGAAAGCTTTAACCGTCATAGTGAGCACGTTTACACGTGCCGACTCAGTTGTAGAGGCCATATTCCAATAATTGTTATTTCTTATTGAATGGGAGATGTTAAGTAAAGTAAATAATTTATTCAAAAAAATAATTCATTTACATTAAAATTCGACTGCTTTATTAATTTTTTAAAAAGTGCGTTTACACGTGCCGACTCAGTTGTAGAATTCCAAAAATTTTTTTTTATTATTAAATGAGAAGTGTTAACTAATCTAAATATAAAAAAAAAATAATTCATTTTCATTAAAATTCGACTGATTTATTCATGTTTCAAAACTACCGTCATCCAACGAATGAAAGTCAAAATCTAAACAATAACAAATCCTTTCATTTTTTTTTCTCAAATTGTAAACGCAATAAAAATCGCTTTTGATTTCCAAGTTTCTAAAAGCCATCATCATACTTAAATAATAAGAAATTACCGTAACGACATGTAATATAAACCGCATTTTCTCTAAATACAGTAATCGCTCCAACTCAATAAAAACAATTATCATTTAATAGCAAATAAATCAAGATGCTCGTATACTATAATAAAGCAAAACAATTTGCAGTGTACAGTTTATTAATAACCCGAAAAGGAAGTAAATGAGCGACAATCGATATATATTATTTTGAAACGATTGCCAAGCGAGTCATGCCAAGCCAAGCCAAGCCAAACCCATCCTCCTCCGCTATTGACATGGAAGAAAATAAACAAAAGATGTAACAAGTCGACAATGATCATCTTAAAGCAACTATCTCAGCCACTTGATAATCTCATCGACAGAGTATAATAATAATAATAATATATAAATCGATATCGATATGAGTATATATTCCAGCTTCTTCTGCTCGTCTTCGGTGACCAATTAAGTTAAACGCCCAACCATAAAGAATAATAATGATGTTTGGTTAGAAACAAAAATGCTGTTTGTTGTCAATCGCGTATCTACACATGTTGATCAGTGGAGAGCGTTAGCCACTTCCAAACCAAACACACACGCATCTTATCTAATATAGCTTTTACTCAATTTAGCGAACCCTACTTGATAACTTTATTTATTGGCTTACGTCTTATTGTTATCGATTATACAACAATACCAATCATCCCATTTGCAAGCGCGCCGAGAGTACGGTGCGAGCAGATTTGTCGCATTTTCAACTTCCTCTTTACGTCATAATATCGGTCAACGCCGAGTAGTAAAAAAAAAATTGTCCATTCGCTATGAATTTTATTTACCACGAGCTGAATTTGTGTGTTTTTTTTTTTTTGCCTCCCTCGGAGAACCCGGTTATGCGCGCGCGGTATTATCACATAGTTCGCCAGTTAATTCTCTAACAAACACTGAATTGTAATTGGGTTTTCTTGTTTCCTTCTTTTTCGCTGTATTGTTTCTCTCTTTCTGCTCATTTTTTTCCGCTTTTCCTTCAAATGACACGGACATATAGTATGGGGTAGCATGCTGCGTGCAATGGCTACATCTCACGCATACTTGCGAGTCAGTCTTATAAACATTTACCGGGTACCAAAGTCTTTCCCAACTCGACGCAAAATAGAAGTAGCAACTTTTTTTTTTCTTCAGGAAACTCACTAATATCCATTTTGCTTATACAGTGTTTGAAATGATAAAACGTTTTCCAATTAAATGCTTTTCGAAATTAATTGTAATTGTGTTGAAAATGAAACCGTGGAATATAACGCAATAAAATTTCTTCCGAAGATGTAGATTTTACTTTCGAATAAATATACCGGTAATATTCGTTTGAGGAAGAAATCATCATCCAGAGAAGATGCCAGCACAAATTTAAAATAATGTTATAAGTGTGTTTGCGTATGCACAATTTAAAGGTATTGCAATGCATTTCGTTGTCAGCAAATTTCTAGATTTTGCAACTAATCTATAGATTTAAAATTTCAGTAGCCGAAAAATGAGATTATTTTTTAACGCTTTTCGCGGCGTAAAACAACAATAATTACATCTTCTGCTAAAGATGAAGTAATACTCAATAGAATAGCGTCAATATAAAAATTGATAAAATTACGAGGTGCAGTATAACATAAACAATTAACGGTCGATCACTGCGTCATACACAGAGATCGAACAAAATCTAATTGTTTTTTTCTATTACATAATTATATAGGGTGTTCGTTGGATGAAACATGAATAAAGTCAAATTTTAATGAAAATGAATTAATTTCTTAAAATTTAAATTAGTTAACACCTCCCATTTACAATAATAAAAAACTATTTTTAGAATATGGCCTCTACAACTGAGTCGGCACGTGTAAATGTGTTCACGCGCACACTTTGACGGCTAAAGCTGTTGCGGACTTTCAGCCTGCACCTGCCGACTGAATCTCGGCACGTGCCGGCATCTACCTTAAGAATAAAGCAAATTTCCTTGAGCGCATTACTACATGCTAACTCAGTTGTAGAGGTCTTATTCTAAAAATTGTTTTTTTTAATTATTAAATGAGAGGTGTAAACTAATGTAAATTTAAAAAAAAATAGTTAATTTTCATTAAAATTCGGCTGATTTATTCATGTTTCAAAACTATCGTCATCCAACGAACACCCTATATTAAAAACAAATCCGTTATAATATAAAATTTTGATTAGCTTTAGACTGAAATTAACTTTCAACCTTTTTCCAATAAGTGTAACGTTTAGAATATTATTGATGCTACGAAATAAAGTCAATACTTTTGTTTAATGACTTTTCAACAAAATTACTGTTAATTATTACAGTACCGGTAATCTTATTAATTATTTTTTTAAAAAATGCAATAATTAATCAGCAATTTAGAACCAACTTTAAGCTCCAATAAAAGCTATTTACATCTTTAGATTTCACCGCGCTCCATCAAATCTTTGCACCAATAAAATTATCTAAAAAAAAACCAATTAATAAAAAAATCTACAGTTCTAAACCACAAAAAAAAAAAAATCAAATTAAACAACAAAAAAAATGATTAAAAATTTACAAAATAATAAATCAATAGTAAAACTGTGAATTTGTAATTCGGGATTCGATTTCCATTCTCCCAGCACCTTTATCTCTCTCCCTCTCTCTCTCATTCATTTATATAGCAATTAAATGAAGCTCTGGTACACGCCATAATAATAGCATCGCAATCATTTCGAGGTCATCTACCTTGGAGAAGGCCAGCTGAGCGGATAGATAAAAAAAAAAGTGCGCAATAGTAATGCACCTAAAAACGGTGCGCACGGCGAAATAGATGAAGGAAAACGAGAGATCTTGTTCCGGCAAACACAAGGGGAAAAACCCATCAGATGGATCAACAGCGTGAATTCAGCGTTTAAGAAAATAAATAAATAAATAAAAAAAAGAACTTAGCAAAAAAAATAATAAGAGAATCTGACCAAAACTCCTTTTGGCAGTGCAACCTTTGGGTTCGCCCGAGTCCGGTTCCAACTATCACATCGCACGCATAGTAATATTATCCACGCCTATTACTACTCACTCTCCTCGCGTTCACTTATTTTTTTTTTCTCTGTCTTTTATTTTTTTTTTCTTTCTCGTAGTCAGCTCCACCTTTGTCTTTACCACCCCAGCCAAATAATTGATCGCGCTGCAAAGAACACCCCTAGGAATTCTTCTAACTTCCGTCTAGCGTAAGACGTGGCCGTGCACGTCGGACGATTGCAAATAGAAAATGCGCGGCGTAAGGCTACTCTAACACACCTTCTCCATTGTTCCACGATATATGCTCATATCGACGATCGAATTCGAACAAATACAATGATCGGAAACTATCTTAACTAGACTAGTAACAAATTTCATAGTTTCTTAAACTTTTAACGCCCTCCATTTATCGCAGCTACCCTTTTTGTTTATTTCTTTTATTGCGAAGCTTTTTTTTTTCGCACTTTTTAAAAAATTAATAAATCAGTCAAATGATAATGAAAATGAATTTTTTTTTTGAAAATTTATATTAACATCTCCCATTTCATAATAAAAAACAATTTTTAGAATATCATCTCTAGAACTGAGTCGGCACGAGTTAATGGGCTAGAAGAAATTCCCAATAATCCTATGGTAGATGTTTATTCCTTTAATCGCGAAGCTTTTTTTTATATTCCACGGAGAACGCACATTTTAAAAAATTAATAAATCAGTCAAATGTTAATGAAAATGCATTTATTTATATACATTGACATTAATTAACACCTCCCATTTAATAATAAAAAACAATTTTTAGAATGTGACTTCTACAACTGAGTCGGTACGTGTTAATGCGCTCGAGAAAGTTTCCATTAATCCTACGGTAGATGCCGATACATGCCGAGATGCAGTCGGCAGGTGCAGGCTGAAAGTCCGCAAAAGCTTTAGTCGTCAAAGTGAGCGCGTTTACACGTGCCGACTCAGTTGTAGAGGTGATAATCTAAAAATTGTTTGTTATTATTAAATGGGAGGTGCTAATTAATGTAAATTTAAAAAATATGATTTATTTTCATTAACATTTGACTGATTTATTAATTATTTAAAAATTGCGTTTAAACCCCATTTAAGCTCAAAAATCAAATTCCTTTTTCTTGTCGTTCCTTAAATTTAAAAATTCATTTTTGCACACTCAATTTTATGAAATTTAATATTGTAAATCGAGTTAAGAAAACCGCGTTTTACGAACTTGCGTCGCTCAAATCTCAATTAATATAGTTGAAAATCGATTTGTCTAAGAAGAACGTAGAATTTTATTCGCTTAATTAAGCATTCCAGTGCGCTCACCGTCTACACGAGTATTATCCGTCTTCACCGACTGTAAACAACGTCACTCACCATATCCACCGGAACGCGCGCTCTCTGAAGAAATCCTTCAGAACCGTATACACAAACACAAATCCAATACTGAATATTAATTGCACCTGAAAAGATAATCACGAAAAGGTCCATCCTTTTAATCAGTTATGAACTTAAAGCTGGATTATTTATTTTTTCTCCTCTACTTTTTCTTTCCGTTCACAAAAGCACCGAGTTCGAAAAGGTTCTTGAAATATTGATGGCAGAAATATATACGAGCTGTTAGTTGGGCACATATCCAGGTGTCTGCGAAGCGATTAGTTCCGACTTACTGATTGTTAATCTATCGTGAAGGTGTACAGCAGACATGAATAAATAATTGAAAGTGTAATGACTGCTCTAAAAAAAATAAATAAATAAATAAAAAAAAAAAAAAGCAGGAACGAATTCGCTTTTGTATACTAGCGCTGTTATCATCCTATCGCTTTCTATAGTGCAACGCCGGACAGTAGCCTTAGCAAATGAGACAAACGTCTACAGCTCCCGGTATTTTTAGAAGCCCAATTTTCCATTCAAATAAAAAAATTGAATAATTTTTTAATTTCTTCTTTAATGGTTCGGCGCCTTTTTTTAAGAGCGTTTTTCCGGCGTCATATTTTACAGGTTTAATAATTATTAATGATACCAAGGACACAAAAAATCTTTTTATTTAGCGCCCAAATAAGCTTAAGCAGGTACTGTTCTAAACATGTAACCTACTTGTAAACAACTCCAATATTCGTCATGTATTTTCTTGTTCGATATTTGTTATAGATTCGATATTCGTCAAACTGTTGACGCCACTCGCAGTCAGCTGATGGTCAGTATTAGTGTGAATTTTAAAAATCAAAACAAAAAAACAACAAGATTGGATGTGCTGTTTGTTGTTACGAGTGCTAATGAGTGGTGCTCTAATGCTGATAAATAATGACAACATCAAAAGTAAATATAGGACTACATGTATACCATATGCTCAATACATACTCATTCATATTCTTATTAATAAGCAATTAAAATGAATTTGCATTGATTTCTGTGTTTACTTTTTTTTCCTCTACACGTAAAATTCAAGCCTGAAAACGAATTAAACCGCCTTTTATGTTATTCTACAGGAAAAATTGGTTCGAAATTCGTCAATTTCTCTGGAACGGATTAATGACGAATATTGAAATTTAATTCCAAAATAAGATCATCCTTTTTAAGCTAAATTTCTGACATAAAACGTAAACACAGCGCAGAAAAGTTCGCTTCAATTTAAGTTTGTTTACAGATCAAAAAAGCCATTGAAAAATCGACTTAGCAACAAAATTTGCATTAACTTTCTTTAAATAAATAATGCATTCTAAAAGCAATAAAGCAGAATACGTTCTAGGCATCGTTTTGTAAACTTAAAAACCAAAATAGCTTTCCAAAAAAAAAAAAAATCTTCATTCTACTCGCATTAAAATCAAACTACTTATTTTTTCCGATCAAATTCAATATTTTTCCCTCGAAAGGTTTTTTTTAAAAAACCAACTCACGCAACCATTTGTTTCAATACAATTAAGCCCCCCAATCACACATAATATTATTCGTCCGCACACTACAAAACATCATCTAAAGCAAGTAGCGTGTGACTTTAGTTAATACATAATACAAAAAGTTTTTTGAATGAGCGTAAATAAAAACAAATAAACTATTACATAATTATTACCTTTTTTTTCCCTCTCCGTCTGCGCACACATGTTGCAAAAAAGGCGATGAAAGATATTTTCTCCATCCATTTAACAAAGAAACCACTTAAAATATTTGTGTTTTATGCTTGTTTACTACGATATATTATGAAGAGTCGTAATAAATGACCTTCCAAAACTCGTCGATCCAGATGGAAAAATGAATCCAGTGCCGATGATGATAGTAGTACTGTAGATCCGCGAGAGATTGAGTATTGCGGCCGATTATTTATTCCACACCGAGTAAAAGTCGACTCCATTAAATTACCACCAAAGCTTTATGATTTACACAAAAATCACTACGTGCACACGCACCTCTCCACAACGCCCTGCGCCTATTTATTGCCACGCTTCGGATGGCCAATATAAAATACTGCCATACACATATTATACTTTAATATATATATGGATATGTATCTACTAAATAATGGATTTGTGCATTGATAACGGCTTTCATCGCGCATTTCAAATCACCGTTTACCTAAAAAGATATTATATTTAAGTAAAGTCACGCGAAGAATTTGAAGAGGCAGCGGAGAGAGGAGGGGGTCTGAACGGCCGATAATAATCATTAAATATTGGCGTATCCGCGAACTCGATAGCGTTAAACCCAGCTACACCTACGGGAATGCCCAACCATTATCCGTTACTCAAATCGCACTTAGGAGAGGAGCCTCTTCAAACGCCACTTTACATCTGGAAATAGAAAAAAATATATATAAATTTAAAAAAAATAATAATAACAATAAAGTTTCATATAAATTTTATATAGGGTGTTCGTTGGATGACGTTAGTTTTGAAACGTGAGTAAATCAGACAAAATTTAACGAAAATGAATTATTTTTTCAAAATTTTTCATTAATTAACACCTCCCATTTAATAATAAAAAACAATTTTTGAAATATGACCTCTACAACTGAGTCGGCACGGGTAAACGTGCTAACGCGCACACTTTCACCGCTAAATCTTTTGCCGACTGAATTTCGCCATGTGCCGGCATCTTCTGTAAGATTAATAGAAATTTTCTTGAGCGCATTAACACGTGTCGACTCAGTTGTAGAGGTCATAATGTTAAAAATTGACTTTTTTATTATTAAATGGGCGGTGTTAATTAATGTAAATTAAAAAAAAAATAATTTATTTTCATTAAAATTCGACGGATTTATTTACGTTTTAAAACTGACGTCTTCAACGAACACCCTACATATACATTACACATGCACCGGTACTGTACTAAAGAAAAACACTGCAATTACTAATAAATTCTTAACAGAAAAAAAAATACTCTCAAAAGTACTTGAGATATATTTTTACTACAGCGTATTACAGTAGAAACCTGTAAGACCTCTACAACTGAGTCGGCACGGGTAAACGTGCTCACATTGACGGCTAAAGCTTTTGCCGACTGAATTTCGCCATGTGCCGGTATCTACTGTAAGATCAATGGAAATTTTCTTGAGCGCATTAACACGTGCCGACTCAGTTGTAGAGGTCATATTCTAAAAATTGTTTTTTATTATTAAATGGGAGGTGTTAATTAATGTAAATTTAAAAAAATCTATTTTCATTAAAATTCCACTGATTTATTCATGTTTCAAAACTAACGTATTTCAACGAACACCCTACATACACCAAAGAAAATCACTGCAATTACTAATAAATTCTTGACAGAAAAAAAAAATAATCTCAAAAGTACTTGTGACATACTTTTTACTACAGCGTAATACAGTAGAAATCTGTAAGAACGGATACAAAAGCTGGAAACGCAATGTTACAATAGCGAAAAACCTGTCTAACGCGAAAACGGACATGCGTTATAAACGAACAATAAAACACATTTTTTTTTAGAGTAAATTTTAAAAAAAGTAAACAAAGATTTTCTAGCTTAATAATTCGCGTGTTTATATTTTTTTCACTAACTCGTCGGAGCGAAAACGGCACGATTTTAAGCGCTCAATTTAGTAACCACAACATTAAACAAAAATTTTATTTTTTTGTGTGACCACCACGAAATAAATCCGTCAACATAATAATTATTTAATTACTGGAGTGCATTAAAAAAAAATTATATAATTAAATACGTTAACGCGTATTATCAAAGCACTAAACACTATCAAAGCACTAAGCACTAAACACTAAACCTCACTACAGCATTATAGTTATTGGCGACAAGAACAAAGTTAATGTGACCAACGTTAAAGACGCTAAGCAACCAAAAAAAAAAAAAAAAAAAACCGCCTCAACTTTTCATAACATATGACGACGGTGGCGACGCAAATAAAGAAGCCAAAAAAAAAAAAAAAAAAAAAAAAAAAAAACGCTACGGAATTCTTTCTTTTCCTTTTCCCGTCGTCCACTGTCTACAGAAATAGACGAATGCTTCGAACGTTGCGAGAAGATGTATGTATACCAATAACACTAAAGACAAGGCGCTGGACACATCTATTAGTCGGGCCTCACTTTGACCATCATTAATCACGAGCATTTCAACTCCACACTGCTTGCTCTCTCCCCCACTCTCTCTCTATCCTTCCCAAAACGAACAATACCCAACGTTCAATTCTTCCGACGCTAAAACTTTACTCGCAAAGTGCATGGCTTTTGCGTCGGCTGATGTTGTGTTGTGACGCTGATTCTATAGCTTAACCCAGCGATGACCATCGACTTTGACCATTCTATTGCTCACACACACACAGAAGAAGAAGAAAAAAAAAAGTGCGACGGCAGTTATTCCGCAGAACCGATGCGGTCACGTGGAATTTAACCGTAGCCTACTACAACAACACAACGCTATACGTACAGACATTTATTTGCCGCCGCAGTATGGTGGCGCTTTTACTCTCATTTTTATCTATGGTGGCTTTTAGGAAAGGCTTTAGTTGTGGTGTATGAATCTATTGAGAAGTGGAGAAGTTGGCAACAAATGAATTAAGAGGAGACAATGTGGACATCATGCAGACTTAGAAATATCAAAACATCAGCCCGAGAGAAAAGAGAAAAACAAAAAAAAAAAACATAGTCAGACGACAAATCTATTAAGAAATATTGCGTAACGTAATTTTTGGACGTTGAATAGAGGTATACTGTATCCCTTAATTTTTTTTTCTTTTTCTTCTTCAATGCTGACGTCTTTCTAACGATAATAATCAAAATGAGATCACTGCGCATTAACAAGGAAGAAGAAAAAAAAAGATTACGCACTCGTTTTCAAAATTATTTGAGTGGTTTTCGTCTGTTTACATTTTTACGACAGTTTCGATTTCTTCCGAAGAAAAAATTAAGAAGAAAAAAAAAAAAAAAAAAAAGAAAAAAACCATTAAGTTATATTGAATGATAGTTGACAAAAAAAAATGGCATCTCAACACAATATACCAAAAGTGAACATTCAAAACACAGAATAGAACAATTCAATATTAAAAAAAGTCATTATAATAATGTTTCTCCATGTGTCATTAAAATATTTACTAATTCAATTTCAAACGTGTATATATATGGTGTCCCTCGGAAGACGCACTTTTTAAACCATTAATAAAATCAGTCAAATGTTAATTAAAATAAATTATATTTTTAAATTTACATTAATTATCATCTCCCATTTAATAATAATAAAAAATGTTTAGAATATGACCTCTACAACCGTGTCGGCACGTGTTAATTCGCTCGAGGAAATTTGCATTAATATTATAGTAGATGCCGGAACATGCCGAGATGCCGTCGGCAGGTGCAAGCTAGAAGTCCACAAAAACTTTAGCCAACAAAGTGAACGCGCGAGCACGTTTACACGTGCCTACTCAGTTTTACAGGTTATATTCAAAAAATTGTTTTTTATTATTAAATTGGAGATGTTAAATGTGAATTTAAAAACAATAATTTATTTTAATTAACATTTAACTGATTTATTAATTATTGTTTGAAAAGTGCGTCCTCCGTGGACCGTGGGACACCATATACTTTTGTTTACGTTTCTTAATAACAAAATCATTATTAAAAAAAACCTTCAATTATTATTACAGTATAATAATAATAATTAAAATACGATATTGATTTCATGAGAAAATTCTTTAAAAAAAATTTCCCATCAGTATATTATAATTTTTTCCCTTCTAATTTTGAACCACGAAAATAAATCATAATTCGCTCTATAAATTTCTCTCTAATAGCTATAACAATTCATAATCAAGTGAAGTTGATCTAATCTTAAGAAAATAACCGTTAGCAAAAAAACGCCGTTGTAAACGGACGCCAAATTCAATTTCATGTTCTCTTAACGCTTAATTCGAATCTAAAAGTTATCATTAAAAGCCGTTAGAGAGCTAGGCGGGGATAGGAAGCTCCGGGGCAGCCAGTCCATTAGGGTCAAGTAACGACGAATTTACTCAAACATCCTGCCAGTGCGTTTTCAAAATGTTCTTTATCCGGTGACTGATTGCTCTGTTCCGTTCGAGAAAAGCCTTGAAACTAAAGAAGAGTTAAAGGAGAAAATCCCCGCTTGCTGCCGTCGACCACCGTCACGCAGCGCGCAGGACCCCGTACGGTAATATTTCGGTTAAGCTCGGTTAACTTTCATCGGCGTCAAAAAAGCTAAAGCCAAATAACCACGCGCGCGATAGAAGAGATCGAGAGAGAGAAATACAGTAAAACTCGGTTATAGTGCGATTCAAGGAACCGAAAAAAATTCGCACTACAAGCGGTTTCGCACTATATTCGGGAAATGCTAAAACTTGTAATTAAAGTATTTTCTGAGTGAAACGAAAAATTTGCTCAAAAATATTTTTTTTATCCAATTTTTTTTTTGGCTTTTCTTTATATGCATACTGTACTGTCATTGGTACGAAAAAAAAATTGCCCAGAAAGTTCACAAATTTTAAAATTTCTATATTTTAAATACACCTCATTCTCTTTTTACACGGGGGATACGTTCCTGAAAAACACGTGTAAAAAAAATCGTGTAAAAAAAAGTAATGGGGGAATTCTGTGCTTTATATTTTCGAATTCGTGTAAAAAAAATCTGTGTAAAAAGAGAATTAGTTATAGGTGTAATTTACAAAAAAAAAAAAAAAAATCATTTAAGTGGAGCGCACTGTAAGCGGGTTTATTATACAGACTTTTAATCTCTAGGGACCGAAATATGGTCGCACTATAAGCGGGCGCACTTTAAGAGGGTTATTTTAACATGTCATGCTCCAACATGCGTTGTCCGAGGAACCGGGCAAAAATCGCACTATAGCCGGGCGCACTGTAAGCGGGTTTATTATACAGACTTTTAATCTCTGGGAACCAAAATATGGTCGCACTATACGCGGGTTCGCACTTTAAAAGGGTCATTTTAACACATGTTCCAATGTCGTTGTCCAAGAGACCAGGCAAAAATCGCACTATAAGCGGGCGCACTGTAAACGGGTTTTACTGTAAATGAGTGATAGAGAAATGATAGGGTGGTATGGCAAAGTGATGGAACGAGGAGAGAAATGTATCCAAGCAACGACGACCACTGTATGCATCATCCTAGACGTTATGGTCACCGAGCGATTCAGATTTATTTATCGCTGGACACATGTATACGTTATCTCTCCAGCTACTTTTTTTTTTCTTTTTTTTTTTTTTTCTGGCCTCAAATGTGACGTTCTCATTACAATATCTCGTATCCAAGAGAGAATGAGAGAGAGAAAGACACACCCTGATAGATATTGTAATATGCATCACGTAACACGTGAAAAAAAAAAATATATGTCGAGATAGAAGATGAGAGAGAGAGAGAAAATATTATATTCTTTCTTCCGGTCTATGTCTACGCTTCTAATCCGAGGTGAGTGCTATTGCTACGACCAATGTATAAATTCATCTGCTATATATACCGGGTGACCGAAAAGTAAAAATCCAAATTCCGCCTGCTATAAAAAAAAAATATCAAAGATAAAAATGTAAAAAATGTTTCATTTTACAGTGAAACTCAGGAAGTTTTTTCTTTAAAGAAAATAATTTCTTAGTTAATTCAAAAAAATATTAAAAAAAAAAATGTTAGAATTCAAAAAATAAAGATTTTCGGAGATAAAATTTTTCATGCCCGTATTTTTTTTTTCCATAGGGTGTTCGTTGGTTGACGATAGTTTTGAAACATGAATAAATCAGTCGAATTTTATTGAAACTGCATTATTTTTTTATATTTCCATTAATTAACACATGTCATTTTAAATAAAAAACATTTTTTGGAATGTGACCTCTTCAACTGAGTCGGCACGGGTAAACGTGCTCACTCGCTCGTTTTGACGGCTAAAGCTTTTGCAGACTTCCACTCTGCACCTGCCGACTGCATCTCGGCACGTGCCGGCATCTACCAATAGGATTAATGCAAATTTCTTCAAATTTCCTCGAGCGCATTAACACGTGCCGACTCAGTTGTAGAGGTTATATTCTAAAAATAGTTTTTTTATTATTAAATGACATGTGTTAATTAATGTAAAAATAATAAAAATTATTCATTTTTATTAAAATTCGACTGATTTATTCATGTTTCAAAACTAACGTCATCCAACGAACACCATATAGAATATTAAAAATATTTTTTTTTTTGTCAAAATAAAAGATAAATTTTTAATAAATTGTTCCAAAAGTAATAATATTTTGATATTATGAATTTTTTAAAAATAATTTTGTAAGTTTAAAATTGCTTAAGTTTGAACGCTCTCTATGCTGTAAAATGAATGCCATTAAGACACGCAAATTCAACTAAAATTTAGAACTAATTCTAAATTATTCACATTTCGAATGTGTGTAGGCCTAGCATTGTTTTATTATTTAGATTATTTTTTAATTGTTGTTGCATTTTTGTTTCATTGTTATTGCGTTGTTATCACAGGATAGTACTGCTCAAATCAGTGTCAAAAGTAAATTTTTAGGTTTTTTTAAACATTTATTGAACTAACTAAGAAATTATTTTTTTACACATAAAACTTTCTGAGTTTCTCTGTAAAATGGCACCATTTTTAGTTTTTTTTTTTTTTTTTTATCTTTGTTAGTTTTTTTTTTAAGGCAGTTGGAAGTTGGATACTTACTTTTTGGTCACCCCGGTATATATTATATTATATAGGAGCTGCCAACTCCAAACTCCCATTCACTTCAATATTTCCGGATCCGCACCGAGGATCCTCTCTCTCTATTTTTTTTTTACTAGAAAAAGTGTACTCGAACGAGCTCTTCTTCACCAAATTATCATCAACGTGTGTGTAGCGTGCGCCGCACATCCAAAACCAAAAATTCTCCGAGTACAGTACATGTACGGAACTGCAAAAACTTCTCTCGCCACTTATCATTCGCGATCCCACCTACGCAATTAACTGTGAATTATTCAGAGCTGAGAAAAGTTATCACGCGATCAAACACCGAGCTCATCCACGTTTTAACAAAGAAAAAGTTCTATATGTCATCTCTAGAACTATATTATATCCCGAAATTAGTAAATAGCGTACTCTGTAAAATACACAACTAATTTCGATGCTTCTTCAAATTATCTCGTTATTCACGGTGGCTCAACGAAATGTAAGCTAAGCTTTTATTTTGAGTATGATGATAATTAATCATTTTCCCCACTCCCCGATATTTAGAGAATTTAACCAATAAAATTACTGATAAACTTAAATTTTGGTAAATGCAGTTGACTCGTGCATCTTTTATCCATTTAAATTTACGATACTGAATGTTGGAATCGTAATTATAGTTGGTGCAGTCAAGCATTAGAAATACGAAGAATTGGATTACTTTTTATGGAACCGCTGTATAATAGTTGTTTAAAATTTAATCGGCGGTACCGGATTATACTTTTTTTGCGCCCTAAATTAAACTTATTTTTGGCCCTTTTGACGCTGGGAAGCAAAAAATAATCAGGTCGTTTACCCCTTCTCACCTTATTATTTTTTTTTTTCGTTTGCAAAAAAGGAAAATTTTTTTCGCGCGGAATTGTTTTTGCTTAACCGAGCACCACAAAAATAAACATTTGTCTTGTTTGCATAGAATGGTAATCCGGCGGTAATTTCTGTACTTTTTTTCATCTAAATTTAGCGCCTTATAAATTCCAATTTAAATGTTGATGGAACTAATTTTCATAATAAACAAAAATTTACATTCTACAAAAAAGTTTAGAAAAACCACTTTCTCGAACAAGACCAAAACATCATTTACCGGTAATTTTTTTTTTTAAAAAAAACTTGTAGACATTCGCAGAACCACGAACATTTTTTAAAAATAACTTTGGTATTCTACAATAATATTATATACCGGCATATATACATTACAGTAAATAAAAAAACCACACATCAAAGTAACAAATTCCTCTACGTTTTATTTTGAATTGTTTTTACCAACAAACCATTATGATTTAATGGCGCGATAAAATAAACTAAGGGCAGTATAAACAAAGATTTAAATAAATCCAATAATTATTGAAAACACAATTTCTGTATTGTGTTTACAAACTCACTCGATCGCACTCTATTTGTTAATGTACTTATTTTTGCTGTGGGCACCACACAAATCTCATAATTATTAATTTTGTTTTCTTGAAATAAAATCTTTTTTTGAAAAAAAATAAATAAACGATATTACCCACAACAATAATCTTCAAAACTGAGTTACCCAACTATACGTTTTTTCTACTGTAAATCCGCCACTGGTTGAGCCATTTTACGCAATTTTTTCAATTAAAAAAAAAAAAAAACAATTAATTTTTAAAATCTATATAAACACCTAAAAATTTGTATTTACATATGAATGAAATCTCCACCATTTCTACAATTCTTTATAAACAATAATAAAAAAAAAACAATTAATTAAGAATTTTTCTAAGAACTTCCACACATTTCTAAACTCGCAACTACTCGTAGTTTACCAATCAACGTTTATGACGTGAACTGTGTTTCTCCAAATAGGTCATTTGTTATTAACCCGTTCGCTATTTATGTATATATATTTTGAGTCTCCATTTGGACGTTCAATAATGCTCTGCCCACACACACACATACACATATAATGTATAGACATGCATATAGCGAGAGGGGTTCTATGGTCCAATTACATCCGACATTTCCCAGAGAGGTAATTTGCCGCGTCCATTATTAAGCCTGGGCCAAAAAAGAAAAACCGAGCTAACCAAAAAGAAAGAAAAAAAGTAGGAAAAAAAAGACGACGAAGCAAATGGCAAAAGAAAAAAAAGTAAAAAAAAAAAAAAAGATCCTTACGATCGGTCGTAGCAAAGCGCGTGCTGCAACCTTCACACGCGCAGATTGAGATAGTCTTAACAAGGAATCCAACTCTTGTATTAAGTCCAACAGCAGAGTAGATCCACGCGGTATAAAGGTGCGATTATAGCGGTAGAAGTTCGGACGACGAGCGCGACCGATACGTCAGAGACCAAACACATTATTATCGATCTCACTCGATCGGTCATCTGTCACCGGAGCCACTTTTGCGCAGAGTCCGACCGATCACAACCCGGGGAAGGGAAAAAAAAGAAAGAATAATACAGCGGCGGATTTCCAAATTTTCCGCCCTGAGGCCAAAATATTTTTTGGCCGCCCCTAGAAACGGGATATTGTGATAAATTTAAAGCACCGAATTTTTTCTATTTTTTTCTTTTTTTTTTGAATTTTTTTACATTTTTTTTTGGCGAAATTTATTTGATATTTTTGCGGAAATTTTGGTGATTTTTTTGCGAAAAGTTTTGGGATTTTTTTGCGAAATTGTTTTGATTTTTTTTTTGCACAAAATTTTTTTGATATTTTTGCAAAATGTTTGTGACATTTTTGCGAATTTTTTAAAATTTTTATGCGAAATGTTTTAAGTTTTTTTGCGAATTTTTTAAAATTTTTATGCGAAATGTTTTTAGTTTTTTTGCGAAATTTTTTTTGATTTTTATGCGAAATTTTTTTGATTTTTATGCGAAATATTTTTAATTTTTTTGCCAAATGTTTTTGATTTTTTTGCGAAATTGTTTTTAATTGTTTTTTTGCAAACTTGATATTTTTGCGAAATGTTTTTGATTTTTAAGCTTATGCGAAATTTTTTTGATTTTTTTGCGAAAGGTTTTTGATTTTTATGCAAATTTTTTTTTTTTTTTTAATTTTTTTGCCAAATGTTTTTGATTTTTTTGCGAAATTTTTTTTGATTGCTTTTTTGGAAACTTGATATTTTTGCGAATTGGTTTTGATTTTTATGCGAAATGTTTTTAATTTTTTTGCCATAAGATTTTGATTTTTTTTTTGCGAAATCTTGACTGTTTTTTTGCAAACTTTTTTTTGATTGTTTTTTTGCAAACTTTATTTTAATTTGATTCTTTGGCAAAAAAATTTTTTTTTTTTTTATTTGTTTTTTTTTGCGCACTTTTCCGCCCCTGGCCTATTTAGAAATCCGCTTCTGAATAATAGGGTAGGGGGGTGTAAGCAAAATAATAACCCACACCCGAAAAAAAAATTGCAATAAAAGTTGTGCCAAACACGTACAAGTGCGGGGGATTAGTCAGTTGGTAAAAGCGTGTAATAAGAAGCTAGGCAGTGGATATTCCTAGTAATAAAAGCGAGGCGCGCGCGCAAAGAGACCGACGCTGTTTCTCCCGAACTAATTCCGAAATAAGTTTGTGCAAAGGTTTTTCGCTTGTATACATAATAGAGATAGAGAAACGCAGCTCTCTACGATGCGTGGTTCAAGCTCGGGATATATTATATAGGATGTAGCGAGTGTATTAACTCGATCCTATTCCTACAAACTTATATTAGCACTACAGACGCGTTTCAGATTGATTACACTAAATCTTTCATGGATATACGGCGGTGGTGGTGGTGGTTGGTTGGTGGCTGGTGGTAGTGGTCTTTTATTCTCGCCCACCTCAAACGTTGTTGACGACTAAAAAGAAAACTTTTTCCGGTCATCTCTCGCTGCTGCATCTACATTCAAAGCTCTTACTTTATTATACATAAGCTTACCTCCACTAATCATTTATAAAGACGCAACCAAACGCAACATCTCGAGCTACGAGTTAGAAATTAACAAAATAATGATAATAATAATAACGTAAATAATTTTAAAAAAACATTGATTTTATAAACAAGATTTCCAAATTTTAAATAAATTCTCGATCAAATATTTTTATACCGGTAAAGACCTGCAAATTACAGTGAAACCCGCTTATAGTGCGATTCAAAAGGACCGAAAAAAATTCGCACTATATCCGGGAAATGCTAAAAATGTAATTTTAAGTATTTCCTTAGTGAAATAAAAGATTTACTCGAAAATATTTTTTTTATCCAATTTTTTTTGGTTTTTCTGTACTGTACATGCATACTGTAATTGGCCCAAAAAAACTGCCCAGAAAGTTCACAATTTTTAAAATTATTCCTACATTTTAAATATACCGGGTATATATATATTTTTTTAAAAAAAATTTTTAATGGAGCGCACTATAAGCGGACTTATTTTACAGACTTTTAGTCTCTAGGGACCTAAACATGGTCGCACTATACGCGGGTCCGCACTATAAGCGGGTTTTTTTAACACATGCTCCAATGGCGTTGTCCAAGGGACCGGGCAAAAATCGCACTAGGGTTTCACTTTGTCCATTTAATAATGTCTCTTATTTAATAATAAAAAACAATTTTTATGAATATGACCTCTACAACTGAGTCGGCACGTGTTAATGCGCTCGAGGAAATTTGCATTAATCCTTATGATAGATGCCGGCATGTTCCCAGATGGAGTCGGCAGGTGCAGGCTGGAAGTCCGCAAAAGCTTTAGCCGTCAAAGTGTGCATATTTACACGTGCCGACTCAGTTGTAGAGGGCATATTCCAAAAATTGTTTTTTTATTATTATTAAATGGTAGGTATTAATTAATGTAAATATAAAAAACAATTCATTTTCATTAAAATTCGACTGATTTATTCATGTTTCAAAACTAACGACATCCAACGAACACCCTATATTTAGAAACCGAGATAAATTTGGTCAATTTTAGTTTGTTATAAAAAAATGATTCAACAAGTGCAAATATTTCCAAATATTCCCAGAAAAACTCATAAAAAGGTTTTTAAGTAAAATTTATGTATTTATTCTTTTTTAATAAATAAATAAAAAAAAAAATTACGATAAAGTTACACCTTGGAAATTTCGAGTCCACAAAAGTTTTCAAAACGGCATGGAGCGTTTACCAGGACTTAAAAATCAAGAGAAAAACATTATTAAACTCATCCGCTTTCCCTTTTAATCTCCATTTAGTACTACTACAACTAGATTTATTTACCTAGTATAATAGCCCAGGTTAAGTGTCACGTGAAATTTAAGTAAAACTAGATTTTCGGTTGACAACGAACAGTATAATTTTTTTAAAAAATTCCCTCCAACCTATTAAAAAAAAACACCTTAAAAAAAACAATACGGCAAATCATAGCAATTTAGTTTCCAGCGTATACTCATTAATCTATTAGAAGAAACACGTGTCAATCCATATGGGTGAACCCGGGCCCGGCGCCAGGCCTAGCCAATTGGAGGGGCAGAGCAAACGTTTGAGGGGGCCACATTTTTTGCACCAATTG
>JAQGAY010000408.1:0-28343 GCA_034698085.1 Polydesmus angustus | reverse complement strand
AAGTTAGGATCATCGGGGTTTTTCGAGTAATTAAAATTTACATTTTAATCTTATGATTAATACAGTAATTTAACAAAATTAATTACTGCATGGATTTGTTTCGACCGCGCTTTACGCCTAATGTCATGATAAACTTCCCCTTTCAATTTGGAAATAAATTAACCCAATCACAGGACCTGTTTAAATAACAATGACGTCATAATATTGTCCCCCGTCGTTTGCGTTGTACGTGTAGTTGTTGAAACTTTTGAGAATACAGTACAGTTGTGTCAGTACAGTAACTTTACTATTATTATTATTATTTAAACGATGATCATGGAGGAGTTTTGGACGTGAAGTGCGCATCAAAATAATAGCTAAGTAGATTTCTGTACTGTCAGTAAAATAATGTACCGGTAGTTATTCTACTGTATTGTAGTTTTTAGTGTTCGCTTTACGGTATAACAACTTGGCTGCATGAAAATAGGCCCTAATTTTTACTGTATGCTGACCACATCAAAACTTCTAAAATATGTGTAGGCCTATTCGTTTGATCGAATCTTAAGTTAATATACAATGTACAAAACAGATTATTCCTAATACGTTGGTTTAATTAATTTATTGATATTTGATAGTAAATGAACCCACGCATGAACGAATTAGGCCTACCCGGTATTTTATACAATTTCGATTTAAAAGGAAGAAAATGTTTTAGAACAGCAATAGGCCTACTGTAGTTCAGCATGACTTTCATTGAAAGTTTTTACTTAAATCGATTATTATAAAATTTAAAAATTATATTTTTTTATTTTCTCTTTCTTTAATATTAGGCTATTTTACAAACACAATATAGGCTACATGTACATGAACTATAGTCTAGCATACCACAGTGAGAAATGTTTTGAATGAACGTTTGACAGATATACGGGCAAGGTTTAATTTTTAAAGCCCTACGTTGTGTTCAAGTTTCTAAATAAAATTAATTTTGACGTGGGGGAAAAAAACACCAGCCACCTTGAATATATTATAGTTTTTGAGACTTTAAACTGCAGTAACAGCTTAGTTAGCTTAGGAAATTATTATAATTATAGTAGGGCTAATCATTATGAAACTGAAAAAATATTAGTCTAATGTGCCATGCACCACCCTACATGCAATGTCATGTAGGCCTATCTACGATGCGACTGAGATAATAATTATAATAAAAAAAACCAAATTAAATGTGGCAAGTAAATGTACCAAGTAATGAGTAAACAATACGACTTAGGAGTAAATTTTAATCGTTGGAGTCAAGAGTTCGATGGAGGAGTTAATTCAAAATTTCCAAACGCAAAGATTCCAGCTGCTTTTGTAATGGTTTTTCCAGGCGTGAACTCGCTACTCCTCTATACAATAATTATATAGGCCTACGTGTAGCCTCCGTTCGAGATTTGCGCTGATGATCGACGCTGGTTTGTCTTCCGTCACTTTACTTTCGGCGTTCACTCAGCTTCCTGTAGCTTAACGTTTTTCTGAATAAAACCACTTAGGGAAAAAGATTCAAAGGCTCGTTTTGTTGCGCGCTACTTTGTCCCCACATGGCAAATCCAATATCAAAGCATTATTAGTGGATTCACAGAATTCATTGATTGCGCTATAGGCCTACACATCTTTTACTAAACCCCGTCTTTTATCAGTATCGTTACAAAATTTGGCTCGGTATCCAACACAGTCAAATATAGTGGGGGAGGGAGGAGAGGATGGCTTTGGGGCATTTGCCAACCATTAGAAGGGTGATAGTTGTGGTTGTGGACCAAACTCAATTGAAAAGTGAATATCACCCTCTCTCTTTGTAAAAATAATTTTTATTTGCTCAAAAGCTCAGCACTTATTACATGTAGGCTACAGTACAGAAGCCTTGCTACTTATACGAAATTTCATACACAAATAGCCCTTAACTTAAGTGATTGCTTGCGCTACTTTCTTATTCGGTATAGTTAACGCTGAGGTATTGTTTAGAGATCGAAGTTATGTCCCACGATACATGTAGGTATGAAAGCAAAATAATTGTGAGACGATCGAATCTTCAAAATAACAGATTATTTTGACGAAGCAACAGGGTCTACAGCCAGTCCACAAGTCTATACAGAGGCTATTGTCCACCTTTTTTTGATGGCAGGACACTTCAAGCTGCCCACGTAGGCTAACTCTCTTATGACTGAACAGAAAAATATTAAAAGCGCATTCGTATTTTAATTAAACCCTTTTCATTTAAACGGTTTCCTCATGTTTTAAGATACGACTATGAAAATCACGTACGTAGCCTACTGTACACCATAATGGTAATCCATCTTGGCTTTAGTACGTACGCGGTAGTATTATTAAATTTATATCACGATTATGGCAAAGCGATCATCATCGTCTACAGTGCATTCTACATCGATCTTAAAAATGTAAAATACATTTTGTTCAACAGTACGATATTTTATACTGTAAAGATTATTTTTTGGCGAAAACAAGCCTAGAATCTTAAGGATCGCACCGGTACAATGCAAGAAAATTTCATTTTATGAAAATAATTTTAAGTAGTGTAGCCCTACTGTGTAGTATTACTGTATGTACCAATTTATCAAAATTGCTCGTACCTTTTTTGGACAAAAAAGCATACCAGGTGAAATAAACTTCAAAGCATCAAAAACATTTTAAATTTACTTCAGAATTATGTCAAACGACAAACAAAAATTGAAAATAAGGTAAAACTGCCTCAAAGTTTTATTTTTAGAGTTCAAGACATTATTTTTTTCAAGGAATATGTATTAATGTTTAGATTTTCTAGATTTATTTAAATGGCGTAAAGGAGACCGAGAATCTGAATGCAATCGTCTTAGGGGAGAAATTGATGACTGACGACTTCTTTTTGGGCTTCGACTGTGACAATGCAATACATTTTTAATCCTCAAATACAAATTGCGTAAATCATTAGAATACCTTCGAGGAGTTTTTCCAGGCGATTGTACATGTTGGCGGCGACGGGGAGACCGAGAACGTGAGTTACCTGAACTTCGAGGCGATCTCGACCTGGAACGGCCGCTTGTTCTTCGTGGACTAGGAGAACTTTCTTGAACACGGTATTTTCGTGCATCGTATCCATAATCTGGTGATGGCGATCCTCGATAATCTTTCCTACGGTCGAATTCCTCCACTTTATTTTTTTCCTATCATAAAAAATAAGTAAATGGATAGTTTGCTTATGGGTAATATTTTTTATGATTACTTTTCTTAAGAGTTTTTGACGATAATGCTCAACTTGTTCCAGAACTGTCATTTCCACTTTTCGATTTCGCTTTCCACTTTCTAATTCATCTTGAAATTTGGCCACTTTTAACTAAATATTTTCCAACATGTTAATCATTTCATTCATTTTATAGAAAATTTATTTTAAAAAAAGACTTCAATTTCTCTGAGTTTCGCTCGTCGTTCTTCTGCTGTTCTGTTCGTCTCCAAACCAATAAATTCTCTGTGATCATAATTCATATTATCGTCATCTTCTTCCATTGGCCTAAACATATTATCAAAGTCATTTATAAAACAATATACATGTACTATATTGTTAAATAAAAATAATTGAATTGGTTTAAATAATAACCTTCCATCAATGTCGTCATCATCTGATTTTCCATCGTCATCTTGCTGATCTAGAAGATCCCATTTTGAAGAAGTCATTGCTAAAATAATTTATTTGTAAATATTTTTATTTATAAAAAGTAAATTTGAACAAAAAAATTAATACCCTGCGCTTCAATAATATTAGGGTCGACTGTTTCCCATTTTGATGGTGCATATTTAAGTTTAGGTGATGATCGGTCGCTCGACTTTTTTCGTTTTCCTTCTTGGAGCACTTAGAAATGATCAGATAAATAAAATAAATAACACAATTTGAAGAACATAATTTGTAGACTGACTAGGAACACCATCAATATCATCCTTTCCATCGTTTAGAGGAACACCGTCTATATCCGCTCCACTGTATCCAATGGGGACACCGTCAATATCGTCCATTGACTGCTCATCGACACCATCCACCAAGGAATCGACATCATGACTGATCTCACGATCCTTCAAAAAATGAAAACTTTTGTTAAGGTGCACTTTTATTTAAAATTAAAATTTCTACCGGTACTGATTCTAATCCTAAAAACACATTTTGTAAACGTATTAAATAGTCATTTGGATAAATGGCACATTCTTCCCATTGTCGAAAACACCGCATAACTTTTTGCTATAAATCAATTAAATATTTTAAAGTTTTTATTTCTCTAGAATAATTAAAAACAAGTATTTTACTTTAAATTGTTCAGCTTTTAACCGCCCTTCAATAGCTTGATGACATTCTCTAAAGCTTTTAAATGCATCCATTAACTTTGACTGAAAACTACATAATAAATTCAATAAAATTATATGCAAAGAATTTAGAAAAAAAAATATATTTCACACCCTTTGCGATAATATGATGCGTTAGCAATTTTCACACTGCAATTGTGCAAAATATCGGAAACTAAATATAGTCGCGCAACCTAAAGTTTGAAAATAAAATAACCTTAGAAACAAAAAATTTTTTTTATCAAAAATATACAATACTTTTTTTGGTAAAGGCGTTTGAAAAATTGTCAGTGATTCTGATATGCAGCTAACAATTTCGATAGCTGCTTCCGCATGCTCTATGCAATAAACCATTGCATCAGCAATTTTTGATCGATCGGAATTTAAGTTGCGAAGCATATCTTCTAATCTATCTCTTTGACTGACGTAAAGAAATAATTAAAATTAAAAAATAAGTAAAATTAACAATATTTCAAGCATATTTATTACCTATTGCTCAACTGTCCCTTTTTAGGATGCGGATCTTCTGGCGTTTCCACCAGCTCCTCGGGCATTCCTTGAGAATATGGATTCATAGGTGGAGGTCTCCACCATGATCCATATTTAAACATTCGAAACTCTTGCGTTCTCCATTTATTAGGACTATCACCCTGATGATAATATACAATTTATTTCGTTAAAAAAAATAATATTCTCGTAAATAATATTCAACTTACTTGCAATATAGAATACAACTTCCAACGGTAATAAACATGTACGGGACTTTGATTTTCAAATAAAAACCTGACAATTTACCAAAAAAAACTTACAAGACTGATTATTGTAATTAATTATAAAACATAATTTACTTTACCTAAACATAGGATTATTAAGTTCACGATTCATTATCATTGCTTCAAACATCGGTCCTTCTCGCACAACAAATTCTATCATTCGATGAATTAAACATAAAAGATTTCTGCAAAACAACAATAAAAAAACAGTATGCCAAACATCACAAAAAGAAAATTTAAATGGTTAAGTTAAATTATAAAAAACCTTTCAATGGGAATTACAACTTTTACAACCGCGCTAATTAAAATCTGTTTATAAATTGAGACTAATATTAAAACATCTGCAAAAAGTACAATTCAGCAGTCATTACTTTCTCCATTTCTACTTTGTCAGCGAATGGTAATGTAAAAGTTCCACCTTGTGCCGCCTGCATTAATCGCATTTATCATTAAGGATAACGACATTAAACAAATTTATTATGAAAGCACTAACTTCTAATCTTTCCCGATCTTTTCTATCTGGTTGAGCATTAAACGGTAATCCAGAAGGTGGTGGAGGCATCGTCAATTCAGCCAATGCTGGGGGAATGTAGACAGGATGAGGAGGAAGAGGAACCGCCTTTCCCCAACCGAGTTTCATTTCATAGCTCATGATATCTTTACCTACATACCAAAAAAATCACACATTAAAAAAAAATCAAAACATTCATTTTGTTTTAATTCAAATGTACCATTCAAGGCTTTAAGAGCACGCTCCCCATCCTTTCTGTTCATGTACGCTACAAACCCACAATTGCGTCCCCTCGCTTTTTCCTCCTCGGATCTGGGCCACATGATCTTCACACTAGCCAATGGACCATACTTGCCAAAAACCTCACATAATTGCTGCTCAGTCATCTTAGTTTAAGTGAAGAATCGTATCACAAGACCATCACACAGATGAGTATGTATATTTTAAAGTTTATAAACCGACTTCTGACTCTTCCAAAAGTGAACTGTAGTGGAAGATATACCTTTGGATTGAGGTTCCCCAAGTACAGATTAGTAGTTGATGGATCGCCAGTGTCGAATGAACCGGTAACAGGTGGCTTATAGTCCGCATCCAGTGGAGGGGCGTCATGTTCAACCTCTGGGTCAAAAAAAAAAAATGTAAAAAATAAAATTTTCATAAAATCATTTGAATTAGTCAAATTGTACCGATGGGTTCAACTGGTTCTTCTTCGACACTAAACCTACTAAGCTTAGACGTGTCTTTTAAATTAGCTTTCATTTTGTGACGCTCTTCCCTTTCTTCTTGTATCCTATAAACAATTTCACAAATTAAAAAATTTTCATAGAAATAAACATTTAATGCGACTACAACATAGCTTATCTACATTTTTAATTCTTCTTTAAAGATTTCCAAATTGCTTTTTTTCTTTTCACGATCTCTTCTTTTGGCCTAAAGAAGTAAAATAGTATATTATGTAAGAAATATTACCGATATAATAAAAAATGTATTAATCAACCTCCTCTTTAGCCTCTTGTTTCTTTGCGGCGCTCGTCGAAGATTGCGAGTCAGGCAATTTAGCCGATAACTTGTAGATTTTTCCTGTATCTTTCGAAGTTTTATCCTCTATAAATAAAAAAACTTCTTTGACTACCATCATCTTATCAAAATGCGACGTTCAATATTAAATTATTCTTAACCTCGCGTTCCAGCATTAAATGTGGTTCCCCTAACGAATGTTTTTCCGTGCTTGGAAGCATCTTCGAAGGAAGCTACGAATTCCTCATAAGCAGCGGCCGCTGCAACCTCTTCTTCCTATAGCGTTACATCATTAATACTTGTAATATCGTTATACGATTACATTTAAAAGCAACAAATTACGACCTTCTTTCTTTGATCTTCAAGTTCCTTTTTTGATAAATGTCTTTTTGAAGTCACCGGAGTTATATTAAAACTCTTTAGCCTTTTATCAGACATCTACAAATAAGAGTTAATACCAAGCGTGCAAATTAGTATCAATCAAACAATAAACGCGGCAAATTCTAAATAACATTGAATTATTGCACTCTATAATTACCTTCTACTGTTGTATACAATAATTAAATATAATAATATCTTATAAAAACAACTTTATAATTAAAAATGTGATTTCTTAGCCATTTCCATACCGAAACACTTGAAGAAAGAAATAAAATCGTACTGCAGAAACATAGATAGTGTCGTCAACTAAATTTACTTACTAGCATACGTCAGATCAGAATCGAACGAATGGCAGTTCATCTCGTGTTACTATCTCTCTCTCAAATGCCATACAATTTAATGCTATAAACAAATGTTATAAACACAATTTTTGTTACCAACAAAACTATTAATATCACAAGCGATCATAAACAGTACGTACTATCACAGAAAAATCGTATTCCAAACATTATCGGCATTAAAAAATTATATCGATATGGCAATATTTTAAAATCTGATAAAAACCTAGACAAGTTAAAAAAGAAATGTTTAAAAAAAAAACATTTTTCATGTACAGTATATTATTAAAAACAATAATATTTATTTACGAAAAAGTTTCCAGAACAAATAAATAACGAAATTATTCACAAATTCATTTTACAACACTATACCAGAATAAAATTACTGATTGCGGAAATATAATATTTATATAAAGTTGAGTGGTTTGTCGAAGCTGTACAGATTGCGAGTCAATAATGACTGTCTTGTATATTATGAACCTTCAGATTCGTTCCGAGAACCAGGAGTTCTAGATCAAGATAATCACAGTTTACATTAACATTTTTAAATTTAAATAGTAAATACTAATTTCATAACTAATAGAAGGGACGGATTCTGATTTATTTGGGAATTTAAATAATTCTCAAACTTTAAAGCGGGAATACTGTGCATAATTTAATTTTTTGCCACAAATTTTAATCAATTTTTACCAGCAATCTTTCCCGACTTTTTCTGATCCGCCCTTGATAATTATTTAGCGTTAATATACAGCACGTAAATTGACTAACAAATATAATAACAAGATATCAACCAGTCAAGTTTCCAATGTTTGGGTTAATCTGATTTACAACAGAAAAATATTTATTTAGCCATAATTCTTAAGGTCATTGGAAACAATTTTGTGCTGAAGGAGCACCAAAAACGCTTGTTTGCCATTAAAATACCGCAGTTGGCCAGTAATAAATCTTAAGAGAAAGCCTTATCTTAATCATAAGTTTCTTTCCGCAGTGGAAACGTAATAAGTTTTATCATGGTATTTATGTGCTAGATTCATCAAAAACATTGCTATTCATCTACCTCGTTGTCTAGTCCTCAATTTTTCAAGCAATCAAATTCAATGGTTGAAGGGAGTACCACTGCATGAGATGAAACATAGGCAAACAAGCGATAAATACGCTAAAAATTAAAATTTCCCTATTTTTAATATCAAAATAATCACCTACCTCGAAGGCTGGACTTTTGGTTTGGGCATTTTGGCTAATAATCCTTGAATTTCTTTCCTTTCGTCAAACGTCTTCCACAATTCGTATAAATTCAATATATACCGAGAAATTTCCAAAATCTATAAGTAAATAAATAATTTAACTACAGTAATTTCAAAAGAAGCTTCTAATTAAAACTTATTCTTACTTGTTCCATGTCTACATTTAATTCAGCAAACCATTGTTTACAATCTTTCTGAGTTACAACGCAAGCCATATTAATGCAAGCTAAAACAAAAAAAAATTAAAAATAATCAAAACAACTTCGAAGAATTTTCTTATACCCAGCGAAATCATATAAGGAGGAAAAAGTAAACAAACGTCAGTTCTTAGACTATCATTAATAATTCTCCATCCCAGAGGCATGAGAGAGTCTTCAAGCCCCATATCTTGAATATATTGTAAAAGAGGACGATAGGGTTGATATAAAACTAAACAGCAATCCATCATCTCCAGCAAAAAAAATTCGCATTCCAAAATGCTTTGCATTCGATAAGGAAACTCCTGAGGATACGCATACCCATATTTATTTTTCACTAGTATAAAAAAGCAATTGAGTATTGAGTTGTATTAATAATAAAATTTATGAAACGCACCCACAGTTTGACACGTAGAAATAAGACGACTATTCGAAATTACGCCAAACTCCTAAAGAAAGGCAAAAAATCAGACGAAGTGATAAAACAGTGCAAGTAATTTCTAATCAATAAATACCTCTACTTTAGAAGCCAGAAATAGAGAAGTCGGTCCTAATAATAGCGGATCGACACATTTTAACGAATTCCTTGAATAAAATCGTTTGAAATAAATAGTGGCAGTAGCGATGACTTGCTGCCTAACTTTTAAATGCTCCCCCAAGGTTTGAATAACTACAAGTAAGGTTAATAATTAATAAAATAATGAATAAAACTTTTGAACAACTCACAATTTGCAAAAAAAATCATTAATTTTTGATATTCCTCTTCATTTAGAATTCCCAAATCCTCCTGTCGTTCTCGCACGAGATCTTGTTTGTCCAAAAGCCACTGTTGACTAAAAATGAAAAACCGGTTTTTTAAAATGATATACTGTATTGATTTCGCAAATTAATAAATTTCGATTTACGTGTACAGTACATGTATTTTAATACTGTTGTTTCATTTTGAAGAAAATAAATGGAAATCAATGACAATCATAATATTCATTAAGTAGGTTACTTACAAGTGCGAGCTTTGCCAAAAATTGCCAGCCATGTTTGAACTGAAGAAAAGGCTACCGGTAATGCTCCTAAATCTGATCTTCAACCTACCGTACTTACAGTAGATTTGCAATTATAATAATAATTTTATAATACGAAATAATATTAAAAAAGTTGAAATTCAAGAAATTTTTGCAACTCTACCGATAGTTAATACGGTCGTTTCAAATAACAATTGACGTAATATCCGGCTAACTCCACGACAACGCCATCTATCGATAAATGTAATAAACCAAAAAAAAAAAAAAATGCTCATGCGCAGTCAGTAAAGCGCAAAACACAAAATCTCTATCCAATAAAAATAATTACCTTGCAGTAGGCCTACAGTATTTCGAGATCACAGTTGGGACCAACGTTACTTACTTAGTACTAAAAGCTATGCTCAGAGCACAGGCTATGCTAAAAGTGTAAAGTGGTCTTCAAATATAATTTTTTTAATACTGTATAAAAATTATTATTTTTATGCTATTAAAAATGTAATTTTGTGGCTAAACATTATAAATGCACCAAGAATATAAGCCTGTAAGTGCTGTATTAAACCTACAAATTAGCGCATGCACCACTGTGGCCTATTGTTGCTTCCAGAATAATTAGTGCTTTGACAATAAGATACAAAATTTTCTCTCTACGATAAAACTCCTTCGATAAAAGTAATTATTATAGACCTACTGTACAGTAGATTAGTTACAAAATTAATGGCGATCAAGCTCATTTAGCACTTTCAATCACAGTGGTGCCACTCAAAATCTTCACATCAAGTTCCAATTGCCATAAAACAGCAAAATGTGAATGAGGAACAACCCAAAGACCACAAACATAACTCAGGCCACAAAGAGGAAAGAAACGCGTCATCGTTCATCTTCACCTTCTACCATCAATGCTACTACTGTACTCTATGAAATTTGACATTGTAGGCCTACACCATTAGGCATTGAGAACGCCAAACTCGACTTTCAAAATACTGTATAATTTAAATTTTCTAGTAAAAGTGAACTACTGAAACAACTCAAGACATCGACCAGACATTTCAATCCTATTAAAACCAAATTATTTTATTTAATTTAACAATTTACCAGGAAATAAATATTTATTTGAAATTCATAAATTTTTATTTCTTTTTAAAAGAATTTAAATCTAATTATCACAGCTAGATACCAGATACCATCCCTATTACAGCCAGATACCAGCTAGGTGCCAGTTTCAGTTTATAGCTCTATAAATAGATTATACACAGATATTTCTGAGAAAAGATCTTGTCATTGATCTTAATTGTACAATTGTACCTTAAATGGACGTCATCAATTTTTCGTATTTGTGGATCAACAAATTTAAAATAAAAATTTTTTCCACAAAGTAATTTTCAATATTTAAATTAATTTAAAGATTATATCAAAATTAAAATATAGACGATGCCCTAAAATTAAAATGCTCAATCATTTCAATTGTCCCTTCTAACATCCGCATATTCCTATAACCATTTGCCAAAATAAAATATCTCTTAAATTTGGCAAATTAAAATATTTGAGCCTATATTTTTGGCTTTATACATTGGAAGTCTTTTTAAATATAGTTTAAATATAGCGAAAGAAAATTTTTAAATCACAATCAGCCCAGTAATAATGCGCGCGATAAACTCGTTAAGTTATGAAATTCAAGGTAAATACTGTTTGATGATGCTATATAAAAATAAAATCAAGCCTTTAAGGAAAAATAGAAGATTACACACAATATAGAGATATTTCCATTCCCACAACCCTGTATTAATAAAGAAATAATACTTTAAAAATAATACCGATCCCTTTAAAAAATAAGTAACTGTCAACCTATGTATAATGTACGACACTTATTAAATGAGATTATTCACAGCAATTTCACAATAATTATTCTGTAAGAATAAAGTATTGAATTAAGTCAATTAATGCAGTGCAAAACAATTGACTAATATTATTTAACTCTATGAATAAATCAAAAATATGTAGTGAAAATGTCTAAATAGCACGTGTAGTTAAAGTTTAGCCTGGCATTGGTGCTTCTTCGTAGAAATCCGGTTCATTTACTTCTGCTTTTACATCGCTCCCTGTGCTATCCAACTGTTTCAAAAAAATAACAACGTTTAGAAATATTGAAAAATTAAATACAGTTAAAATTTAAATCGCATACCGCTTTGAGTTCTTCTCCTGTAAATATGTGAACCAATTGGCTTCTTAATGGAATCATTAATAAAAGAACAAATGGTAAAGCGATTGCAACTGCTGATGATTTTACAATCCACAAAAGTACGAAACAGAACAGTTGTATACATGTAAATAAATGCATTCTCCATGTTTTTACCTAAATTCAAAAGAATTTACAGCAGACTAAAAAAAATGTTTGAAATTAATTTAATACCCTTTGTACGTAAGCTGCTTGTGGATGATGTTTAACTGGCATAAGAAATAATCGTAATCTTTCGAAAAACTGTACTCCGCTCATGGATACTACTCCCATGTAGATAAAAATTCCAAAAAGCACAGAAACAGGAATAAGCCTTAAAACCGTAGTCATAAATACCGAAAAACCTGAATCGAGATACATAATTATATTAATTGCTGATTTTAATTAATAATTTGATTATGTTTATTGCAGTTATTTACCAACTAAAAGACTGACAAATAAATTTGTCATCCGCTGATCTTTCACTTCTAAAATATGAGGCTTATCACCGGGCGCGTGCGTTTGACTCATAACTGTGAGACTCATGACGTGAGAAATAGCTCTAACAATAGCCGCAGACATCCACGGACCTCCAACAATGCTACTCAATAAATTGAGTACGCACATAAGTAGAATATCTAAATGAAAGCCAGATCCTTTCTTGAGCATTCTTTCTGGTTTTTTCATTATAAGCCTAATAACATTTACAACAAAAATGTCAATCGATAAATAAAACTTAAAAAGTGAATGTTTGCACTCACTCGCAGATTTGAACTTCCATGAATAAAAGAATAAAAAATAGCATCGCTGGTAAAAACGCGGCAAAAATGTGCCAAATTGCCAAACGAGATTCCATTCCCATTGGATGAATAATCCAGCCTCGAGATGTAGAATCACTTGGAGAAATAGTATCAGGTATGCTTAATTTCTAAAATGTAAATTGAATGGTATAGTAAATTCTCAAAAACTATTAAATTTATCATTTTCACCTCTGTATAGGTGTCCTGAACACAATAATCTAGCGTCACCATAACAGCTATGGCAATTGGAACTCCAAAATCGCCAAGAGCTCGACGCGCCTTTTTCAAAACTTTTGTAAATTATTAACGACAATAAATTCTTATAAAGAACTCACCGTTCTGCCCAGGTAATGACCATTTCGAAATTGTCTTAAAAAATATGCAATAAAAAACGTTCCAAACATTAAAATCATTGTGAGAAGAGCAGTATTTGGCTGATTTTTCACCGGGGTATGCATTGTAGTCTTAGCGATTGCAGGATAAAGTGTAATGAGGCTACCGTTTTCGTGAGCAAATGTATAGTTGGGAACTAGGTGAAGGAAACTGGTAGCGGCTAGCATTGCGTGCGAGTACTCAGATGCATAAGGTTCCGAAGTCATTGTGGGTTTTCCTACAATGGTTCCATTGGCAGTGAGATTTAAAAGAGTTTCTTCCTCGATGTAACAGTAAGTTGTGCGAAGCGGATGCTCCTGAAACACCTATTTGAAAATCATAATTTCAATAGTCTCCCTTCAAATTTACCCAAACCATCAATTAAACCGTACCTGCACAAGTTTTGTCAGTGCTTCGTATATATATATTATTGAGATTAACGCCGATAAAATATCTTCAATAAAGCGAGTAAAATAACGAAGGAAAAAGCTGCCCTCTACAGCAACGACCACCGTGGATATTATAACTAACCAAACTCCGATCCAAAATCTCATGGCAAGAAATTCAATGCCATAACTCTGACAAAACTTTCAAAAATAGAAATTGTAAAAATATTAAAAACTTTACTTTACAAGATTAATGAAGCTCTTACTGAAAACAAACTCTCGTCAAAAAGTAACACTGGACCCGTCACTCCAATAATCATTAAAGGTTGACCGGAAAACAACGAAAATAGAATACCACAAAATGAAGAGCAAATGAGAGTTTCCGTCACTCCAATTAAGTTTTGCGTTTTATTACCTGAAAATAATAATTTTATCAATTAAATGAAAAATATAAAGAAACAAAATAATATTGACATCATCTTGGACGGATTTAAGCTGAATAATCATAAAAAAAATTACTCTTAATCAAAATAAAGTATTATAATTATTGTCTTTCTCTTTTTTCTAAATATTAAATTTGTAAGCCGTTTAATAATTTTTTTTTCAATTAACGCATTGAGATAAAGCTTGTTTAGCAATGATTTTTCACTGATTTCAAAAGCAAAATAAACAATTTAAATGATTCTGACTTATTTATTTAAATATCAGATCTTAATAACTAATCACAACAATGCGCATGCAATTGACCATCAAACTAAAGACCCATCCTAGTCAAAAATGCAATTATAATGTAAGGTACTCACTGAGTATTCCACCAAAACTTATAGCTCCAGACAGCGCCGCAAAATAAATAAATATTGTCGCCGATAAACACTGTATACTAAACGCATCCGTGATGTCAGATCGGTACCACGGCATTCTCCTTCGAATGTCACGTATAAGTCCACCAAAAGGACGGCGTGTTCGTTGTAAAGGATCGTCATACGGTTTTTTTAGTTCCTCTTCAGCAATTAACGCTAAATATATTCCATTCCAAGATATTGATTATCTAAGTTTATTACATTATTAAAGACGGAAAATTTTACCGATTTTTTCTTTTTCTTTATGTTTCCTTTGATGAATCTCTTCCGTTTTCTTTTGAATTTCCTGAATTGGAAGCAAAGATTGATCGTGCCAATCGCCAGGCGGAAGAACTATACTGTCGTCTAAGAATTCATTAATTGCTCTTAATAAATCCTTTCCATCGTCAGCCTTGTAAGCAGCTTCATGAAACGACTACATTTGCCAAATAATTAGAAATTGAGCTTCCATGACGTCTAAAAGATTATTATAGCTACCCTGTTAGACATAAGAGTAGAAATCGATCGCCCAACTTCATGATAATCCAATTGGCATCTAGTTGGACCTAGGAGAATAAACATAAATCGAACGGGAACCGGAACCTTAAATAAAAATATATAATGATGATTTATGAATTTAATCCTTGCGTAATTAAAATAATTGAATCTCACTTCAAGCAATGATGGTAAAACAGTTCCTTCCGCAAGCCTGACAAAAGCAATAGTTGGTTGCTCCAAAAAATCAACTCCTCCGACCAAAACAGTGGTAGCCTCAGCACCTTCAGGAATTTTTTTCATGATACTCATATCAACATTGCGCCATAAATCATCTTGAGAGCCGATCTGCGAGCCAGTGCAATGAGAATTACTGTCGTTATCTTTTATATCAATCTAAAGAAAACAACATGTTAAATATAATCAAAATATAAAACTATATTATAAAATATGTAACTACCTCAATGTGTCCTGGAATGTGAGGCGATACTATATTTCTCGTTAAATCAATTTCAGTTTTATTTTTTTCTTTTGCAGCTTTAATCGCAGCGTCAATGGCTGCGTCATTTTGGGGGATACTAAACGACACACTTTTCAAGGGCCTTTATTATTAAAATTCAAATTAAAAAAAATTATTAAAAATTAATTTAGAATTTATTTAGTAATATTTAGTTTACTTTGATTTATCATCTGCCAGCGATAAAAGACTATTGTAACCCGACGCATTTCTTTTTAAGCCAAACTGAAAATTCTTGTGCTCGTTTACGTGCCTATGTCTCAATAAAAGAGCTCTCATAACCGCTCCTAAAATTCAGATAAAATAGAAATAAATATAAATTACATTAAAGAAAATGCAATATTCACTATTACCTTTATCTTCAGAAGAAATTTGATCGTTAACAACCATATTTTCAACAACCCTATATGCAATTCCAGGAAGTTCTTTTTCTTCTAAATCCAGCAGTACAGTTCCTAAAATAAAATAATAATAAAAAATTGAAACCGTTACTATTAAAGCAAATGGATATTTAAAAAAAAAAATGTGTACCTTGTTCTAGACATTTTCGAAGATTTAAAAGGCTGTGAAATGAAAGTGGTCCAACGTGAGGTTTGCCCCATCGATCGGCACCAACTTCAAGATCTTCTTCATATTTTATCCACCTAGCAGTTTCCTTCCACTCTAATTCACCATCGCCCAAAATCAGCTCATCCAATTCTACAAACGTCTACAAATAATTTAAAAATGTCACTTTAAATAGTATTTAATAAATTACAGTAGAACTTCAAATTCTATATCGTAGGTTTTATAACAGCATAGTAAAAAAATTCAATACAATTTATTATAAAAGTTTTCGTTGAGATTTGTAGTAACCCGGTGTGACTCACTCATTTGACTAGTTCATTATTCTTTTATTAATGGAATTAGAAAACTGATAAAAAATGTCTAAAATAATGATCTAAGCTGTGCATATTTTTTAATTGTCGTTTTTATCATTAATGTTTCTTTTTATTTACAATTTATAAAATATTTTGTTTATAGTTGTGTATTTAAAATAGCGGCCTTCGTCAATACGGGACACGATTTGATTAAAGATAGTAATTCTTCATTTAGTAATAAAATTGTTTTATTAGTTTAATATAAAAATTAAAGTTCCTCAAAATTTTTTTCAACGGAAAATATAATTTAAATTTAAAATGTTGCAAGACTTTTATTTATCTTGTGCATGCAAGCATCAATCTATGCAAAAAAATTTAAAAACTTTTGTATTACCTCGTGTGGTTGTCGGTCAAATATTTTTTTAGTAACAGGTAATGTCGTCATTTGTTTAACATTGCCTTCTTTATTTGGAACATGAATGAATGAGCTAACAGCACTCTTTGCTTGAATCTTGTGCCTTCGAATGCCTCGAACATCCTCAAATCGATGACCTGGAGAAAATTTTATCAAATTAGTGTTACAAATATTTCAGCAATCACTTAGATTAAACGTACTGGCCATAACGTCCAAATCTCCTTCTTTTAATAATTGAGCCTCGTCTGGTTCAGTTGGAATTTTATCAAGGCCTTTATCATTGCCACTTTCCGTTCCAGAAAATTTTCGATCAGCTGGATCTTCTTCCCTTATATGTTTACGATGCAGCCTGTGCCTAAATCACAAGTTAAGTATCAAAATTGCCTTTATAATACAGATTAAAGATAAATGCAAATTAATATAAAAATTACTTGTAACGTCTGTGAAACGTTTTTTCTTCAAGTTCGTCATCATCAGCTTCATCTTGACCTTCGCTTCCTAAAAATAAAACATTTTGTAAATAATTACCTATGCTGATTTATTAAACAAAGATAAATCAATCATCACAAATTATTGCTATCTGCACCTTGTATTTAAAACGTAAATGCAATTGAAAGTACATATTATACATGTAGGCTATGTCCTCCTAGTTTAGGAACAAATCAATTTACTAAAACTAATTTTCAAAAAAACCTATACACTTCCAAGTTTGTATTTTAACCATTCTCCACAGCTTCTGACATTAATTAAAAAAATTATTATAATACACTGCAAATTGTATCGTTAAAAATACCTATTAATTAATTATTTATTATAACTATCATTTTGTTTTGTTGCGTCATACGAATTAAAAACAAATCCATTAAAAATAGAAGTAAAAATACTATAATTATAACCAATTCAATATTATTATTACAGTATTGAGAGTTATCCTCCATATTGCGCATGTACTAAAACAAGTATTGCAGTGAAGTAAGCATAAAAGCACCCCCTTTAATACTGTAATGACAAAATAATTTATTACCGTACTGTCATACAAGTTGTAAAATAAAATTTTTCAAAAATCGCTCGCTCCTATACACCAAGAAAAACATATTATGATAAATAAAAATCATACTTTTTGTTATGTAAGTAGATTATGAAATAGGAAGCGAACGCTGTATCAAAATTTTACAAATTATAAAAATTAGCAGTAAAGTATGCTCCGTATACCTTATAACAAATTTTTAACTAATAATATTTTTTGAATTTAAAGCATCCAAATTTCAAGCATAAAATTTTTTTTACAAAACGCAATGTGAATTCAACAATTTTTTTAAACCTACTAAAATGCGGGTAGCTGTTATTAATTTTTCTTATTTTTATTAAATCGATAATAAAATGCACAGAAGCGTTTTTTTTAGAATTTTGATCTTCAAAATCAAAATTCTATAAAAAACCGCTTCTTTGCTTTAAAAATCTGCTTTGCCAAGTATTGATAATGCTCCAATCAAAAATCTCTAGCTTAAAAGGTCAGCTGATGTTTGGCAAGAGAACGCACTTTGCTAAAAAAAATAAAAACTATCGGTAATTAGCTTGCGATACTTTTGGTTAAACAACATTAAATTTAAAAATAATTGCTCGGTAGTTGCTTAAAACAATTGCGACATTTAAAGCAACAAACTTAGAAATTTAAAAAATACGTTACTAAATATTTACGGCATTTATCAGTTATATTTCTTGGAGGGAAATAGTAGCAATAGAATATTATTTTCTGCAACAAGCAAATTCATTTTATTTTTCAATGATGAAAATATTTAATTCTTATTATAATTTTGCTGAAGAGCTTAGCAACTATTCTATTGGTATGCAAATATAAAACAAATTGCCAAAATTCTTTAACTTTTAATAGCAATAAAAAAGTATTAAATTCGAAATTTGTATTGATTTTATAACACGAAATTCAAACGTAGAAGAAATTTTGATGCTAAAAATCAATGCGTGCAATTGCTTTATAAATCAAATCAAGGCCACTACCGTAAAAATTCAACTGTGCAATTATGCAAAAAAAAATCAATGCAGGTGAAGAATGAATATAAAATGCTATTAGCATGAATTCTATAAAAGTGTTAATAGGAAAAACAAAATAGATAAGCCTATGTAAAATTTGGTAGTGTATGTAGGTCAAACCATTACGGCCGGACAAACTAGTTTATCCTAGGATTTTTCAAAAGCTATTTTTTTTTCAAAAGCAAAAGCTAGCGCATAAATAATCCAGGGTGAGGGGGTATAAGGGGAAAGGACAAAACTAATTTGCCATAAAAATAGTTTGGCCTAGGCAGTACTAGTCCACATCAATTCGGGTTTAGCCGGTAACATTATTCATCAATATTTTTAAATTAAAAAAAAATAAAAAAAAAATCGGTTCACTTTCAAATAAAACCTCATTATTATCTATAGAAGAACTAGGAAGTATTGTGTTTATAAATACTGTACCAGTAATTTCGATAAATATTAATTTTCCGTACTTATAATGAAGATTTAGTTATCCGCATTTTCACCGCATTCCTTGAGAACATCCGCAGTAACCTTAACCTTATAGTTTAAGCGAAGAATATCGAATAATTCCTACGCTACGAACGGATATTTCAAATATAATTCTCAATTACTGTCAAATTGGGTATACTAAATTTCCCTTTTATTAACTTTTATTTTAATACCGGTAATCTGAAATATTTTAATAATTTGACACTTTTAATAATTTGTAAAACATCGGTAGATAATCCTATCCGATAACATATAAAGCAAATAAAATACCGATATTGATTTAAAAATGATAGTTTCAAGTGTATTTTTTTTAGAATATTTAACAATACTATAGCACATTAAAAGTGTTATCTATTCCGTTTCAATTATTACGGTAATACCGTAAGCAAAATAAAAATGGAAATACAAAACAAACATTTATTTTGTACTGTATAATCTTTTTTTTTAATTTTAAAAGTATTGTAATTTGATTTCTTCATGCAATCTTTTAAATTAAAAAAAAAAAAAATTGCAGTTGCAATATAAAATACACTTTCAATTCGTACTGACACCAAAAGTTTTTAAAATGTAAACAAGGTATTTATTTTCACTTACCGACTTCAAATTTCACCCTTCCTTTCGTTGTGCCGAACGAATCCGGTGACATCTCCCCTGACGATTTTCGCTCGTAAAATAATTCCGATGCATCATTTTTCCTTTTTTTTAAAAAAAACAAAACAAAAGAATTTTAGTAAAAGAATTTTTTTAAAGAATTGTCAATTTAAAATCAAATAAACTGAGAAAAAATGGCTTAATAAAACTAATACTTTTAAAATATGAACTTACCTAATTTTGCTCAACGATGACTCCCGTCGCGCAGGAATAGAGGGCAATAGAGGCACATCTTCAGTCGAAGGATTTGTTATTTCATTATCATCTGATTCAGGAACTTTGTTATCATCGTAAGGCCACCTTGACCTATTCTCCTCTGGCGACGGTTCACCACCATCCTCATCACCGACGAAAAATCCCACATTTTGCTGAGAAGATCCATTGGACATATCAGAGACCACACCAGGCGATCCGGCGTCTTCCGCAGACGCGCGCTAAATAAGGATTCGGCGAAAACCAAAACAGTGAGAGTTAGTAAGCCAAATCGACGAAAGTAGAGTAAAAATCGATGGCCCCTTCTCGTTATCCATCATATGCATCCCGATCTAAAATAACCTTGTGCGCCCATACTGTATATTCCTCCTCGCTCGCACACTTCCGGATACAGAGAAGCCTCTTGAAGCGCGGGAGGTTAGCGTAATGTCTCGCATACGTAGACGATCGATATAAGACAGGGGTTTTTTTTTTTCGCTATGTCTTACTACTGTGTATTTCGACCCTTCACTTTAAGAAATACAATTGCATTCAAACAAACAGTCTCGCATAAAAGTTCCGCGTTAAAATAAGTAGGTATAATACCAAACTCGTGTGCATAGACTACATTCTTATTAACATTTCATACCGCGCGAAAGAAAAATAAAATGAATATTTAATGAAACAACAAGTAAATTATAAATAAAAGATTCTCCGCAATACAGTAGCGTAGATTTAAAGAGAATAGACTGCTATAATATAGAAAAGACTTATCATTGAGGTCATCAAGCAGAAAGTATTTATGGAACCGTATAATCAATACCTTAAATTAAATCAATATTGGCACGTTAGATAAAATAATACACAATCGATTTTTTTTCCTCTCAAATACACATAGGCCCATTGATAATTATCTAGCATCTAACTAATCGTTTACGGCCATTGAACGTCGTCAATTAAGGCCTCACTTTATCTTCTAGCCTTGATTAAAATATTATGTACCGTACTGCATGAGCATTATCGGTTAGGCGCAGAATCGCCGGCGTTCTTTAATAAATGTGTTTGTATAATATATTGTAGAAGTGATCGATGAAAATAGGTTGCCCGAGTATTACATAATAAAAGCAAAGAAAGAAAGAAAACGCGGTGATCGTTTTACGACAGAAAATATTAATATTAAATTTAAATACAGCCGACGTACTGTAAATATTTATGTTATAATGTTTGGTAATCTGGCTTGCTGGTCAATAAATAATAGTCAATCATACGAAACAACAAATAAAGATCATATTATTATGGTCTACTAGTACTTGATGTAGCCTACACGATACAGCAAACTAAATCATTGCAAAACAATTAATGTAAATCAAGTTAAAACGTTTAAATATTTGTTAATGTCGTAAAAAAGATTAAATAATGGTTGATAAAAAAAAAATATCAACAGTTTGGACGCTTTATACAAATTATGCAAGTTAATTAATGGGGATTGAAGAAGAGAAGTAAATACTTGCAATAAAACTCATTACCGGTACTGAAATTATTGTCGAACCGTCAAAAAATATAAAATACATCACTTTTATATTTACTTTTAAAAAAATAATCAGAAACATGCTGCTGAACGCTTAATAAAATATTATGATTGGATTAATCCAGCACTCCATTAAATTTATGGCCGTAAATAACTATAAAGGTGTTTTTATAAATTTAAAAATTAAAATTTTATTTTTACATTTACAGTATTTCGCCGTTGGTGTGGATTATGTAAGGCTACGCGTGTAGTAGACAAATGAAATCTAGGTTCAATCCGAAATGAAATAAATAAAATAAGTTAGTTTAAACGAAAACTAGATCAAAAGAGAATGATTTACTACGGTACGTTAATTGTTAACTGGATCCTACGGATTCCTACCGCGCATGTCAAATTCAGTTCTTTATTAAAAATATAGTAAAATATAGCTCAACCCATTCACTACGGTAATTGCGATTTCTTACTAATGTATTCTCAAATAATAAGTTATAATTAAAAATAAAATAATATCGCTACTCTATTGATAACCCAGTTCTGTAACGTAATCCAAAAAGCGGCATTAAGGTCTCGTAACTTCCGGTGAAATTGGATTGGCGAGAAATGAAATTCATGCGCTGGGTGGCGTAACCCTTGTAATCCGAATACCTCCCTTCCTTTTACTCGCTTCATTTAGATTGCAATTATTATTACCTCACCATGCGCAAGACTAACCCAACTCTACGTCAATTTCACTGATAAAATTAAAATAAGAAAGAGGACAAGAAAATTTCTCGAGCAATAGTGACATTTTTACCCTAAAGCACAAAGTATAATTTTGTTGTCAAAGAAAAACGATATTTTAATGCTCCCATTTAAAATGGGATTTTTACTCTAGTATCAAATTAACAATGAATAATTAAATGTGTAGCCAAGATTAAAGCACAAACTTTAAACTAAATTAATCTTATAAAAAATGCTCGCACGCTGTAGCTTGTTGAAAACATAACGAACCTACTGGTAAGGTATTCTTTCAAAGTCTAAATACCGGTAATAAAAATCTAATTTCAACAAATTTTTAAGACATTAATATTAAAATTTCCTTCTAACGAAGGCTTCACGTTCAATTTGAACCAAATCTAGGTCAGAAAAATATCTTAAGCCTTTTACTTTATCGATTTAACTTTTTATAGAGCTAAAAAAAATTTTAATACATCGTTGAAAGCGAAACTAGCCTAACATTAAATAAAATTAAATAATGCCTATTATGTAGTAATTAAAACAACTAATTTCTAAATTTAAAAGTAAATAAAAGACATAAATTCGCCATCAATAATAATAAATTACTGTATGAATACCCCTTGTACGCAGACGTTGATTTCAAATACAGTAGCTACAGTAAGCTACATTGCTTGCTTTATCCAAGAAAATTGTGAAGTTAAAGGGTAACAAATTGCGCAATCTAAAAAGGTAAATAAAATGTACTTACAAAATGTGAGAAACTTTTATTAGGTTGTAATTCTGTATGAGCAGGATGCTTCTCCTCTTTTCCATCTGGTGTATCTGATTCGGAATTTCGAGACTGCCGTCGCCTCATCGATCTCGAATGAATGGATTTTAGCGGATGATGCATGTGAGGAAAACTCTCCCCGCGGTGAACTGAAAAAAATACAAATACACATTCATTAGCTTAACCAAATCTTACAACTACCTTGAAATATACAAAATATTATACATACTAAGTTATCAATTCTTTCAATCATTCGCCATCAGATCGAAATATCACTAATAATCAAATCAATCAAATTCAACTTAACAGTTGCTCATAAAAACTTGGTAAAAAGAAAACAACGTATTGAAAAGAAAATTTATATTGAAGTTTTCTACTGACTATTACCAAAATTTGAATAAAAAAAAAAACTACGCTAGTCATGAACCATTCAAAATGCAGGGAGTTTTTAAACATTCTAATTAAGCGCTTTAAACTAACTGCTAAAATCTCCACCTTTTATTGTCTCAGAATCCTTGATCAAAACATAAAAGCAGCATCTTTTATAAAGTAAGAATGTCTAAACTCTTTAGATTACTAGAATCTAATACTAATAGTAATAATACTGTACGGTATATAAAAAAAAAACATATGATTAAAACTTGCGCCGTGCCAGGCACAATGAAAGAAGAAAAAACTAACAGTACAATATTACCGGTAACAATTTAAAATTAGGACAAAACCCGCTTATCTATATTTTTTTAATCAAAACTGTCTATTTGAAAATGACATGCATTTTTTTTTTATTATTATTCACGATTAAAGCAATGCCAAATTAATTTTTATTTGCAAAATCTTGGTTCTAAGCTTTGAAATTCAAAAAAATAATAGTACAGCAACAAACAAAAATAAATTAACGCCGTCTATAAAAAAATGTTAATATTTGTGTATCTATTCTTGTTTGCAACTAATAATAAATAACTAAATTAATAAAATAGTTCAGCCAAAAAACTAAACGCGTCTAATTCTTAAACAAAAGCCAATTGCCGCAAATAACAATTACAAAGCTAAAAAAAAAAAATACGAACACGTGTTGCTTCATCTTTTTTTTAAAAAAAAAAAAAATAAGGCAACAGAAGAAATACTGTAAAACGTACTTACGTTGATAATCAGTTTCGTTGTATCGATGCCCATCCGGCGGCACTTTCGAACTATTTGAAGCAGCCATCACTTGAGATATTGTTAAAGTTTCGGCTGATTCAAATAATTTTTCCATATCTTCATCCAGAGAATCCATCGGATGCAGCCACCCTCCTTTAGCACTACCGTCCGATGATGGACTCTTCTATTTAAAACAATATAGCGTTAATGGTATCAAAAAAAAAAACCCCAAAAAAAAAATAAATAAACAAGCAGCTTAAACAATACTTTTAACACTATGTCGGAAACAATTTGTGATTTATAACATAATATCGTGGCCAAATCGGCGTTTTCGAGAAGGAAAATTTTAATTTGCGGTAGTCAGTACAAATGGCTTAAAATGTTGCAGTTTATAATTACGTGACTTTCAATAAAATTTGAAATTCAAAATAACAATAAGATTTTTGACTATAATAGACGTACAAATCAAGTTGGCAAGTTATTAGCCAACCGCTCAATTATGCGCCTTATTTTGTCGTGTTTCGTTCGCATACCAATGTTACCACGAGGAAAACATTCGAGTCACTCGACCAAATCGTTTAATACATTACGAATGAGCCCTATTCCATCTATTAAATCATAAATTCGCACTGCTCTAATATAACTACACGGCTGCTCTTTAGAGTGTGATAATTAAATCCACAAAATAAATAATCCTTCTAATATATTTTTCACATCTAACTAAGCATTTCACTAGAGTTTCATTTGCTAATTCTATTGATTGAACAATCCAAGGATAGCAGAGTTATTAGTTTACATACTATAAAAAATCCTTCTGAAGAGAAAAAAATTAATTTAATTAAAATAATTTATTAGCAACCTTAAATTTATCTTTTGTTAGTTTTAATATTATTGCGTCCCAAATCAGACAAAATCGCTCAGTTTATACGCTTAAAATAAATAAAATATGTAGTTGATATTGCATTAAAATTTATTAATAATATTATTCATTTATTTTTCATAAACGCTTTAACAAAATAAACTTCCAAATTACATGTAAGTGTTTTCTTTTCATCGTAAAAAAATCATTGAAATCAATGCATGACGAATCTCATAAATTTTAAAAATAATAAAAAAAACGTCGGTTTTAAATTAAGTTAAAATTTAGGTTGAAAGAATAATAGGTACTAATCCAGTAAATTCAAAAATATCACACTTTAATTTTTACTAATTTAAGGATTTATTAATTAAAAAATAAAATCTTTAATGAAATGCTTTTTTTTCTCTCTTAAAAAAATATTATACTGTATATAACTTTAATAAAATAATTATAAAAATAAAATTTTTTTGTTTCAAATGTGATTCTATTTATAATACGATTTATAACTCTTTAACCTGTGTCTCCATGGGCTCAAATTAAATAATAGTAAATTCAAATTGATGAAAAGCGAAAGTATGCAAATAACATCTAGCCAAATAGATCAATAAAACATTTTTATAATTCCAATTCACAAGATAGATGAATGGTAGAAAGAGATTGTCGTTCCGAGACAATTTGTGTTGATGGCATCATGCCCATTCAACGTAACCTTTTCTCATCCGCTTACGTTATATAAACATTTGGCAACGTTTCAAAATATCCCTCGCTCAATAATACACCACGTAAACAGACAACAAAAATCATATGACTCAAAACCCAAATAAAGAAACAAAAAGTTAAAGAATGCATACCTGTTTTTTACCAAATGAAGTTTCCGCCATCCTGATTAACTGAAAAAAAAGAAAAAAAATAATAATGAAAAAAAAAAGTATTATTTACGTCACAATAAAAATAAAATCGCGGTTGTAAATTTGAATAGAAATTCCTTTTTTAATCATTTCATGACGGAAACACAATTAAAAAAAAGTAAGAAAAATGATTTACTGTATACCTTGCATTATAATCATATTCTTTTCAAAGTTATGTTTAGCCTTATAAGGAGTCGGATTAAATCAAATTAACAGATTTATCAAAATTGTACTAGAACATAAACATGCATATTTACAATTGTCCCTAGTCGATCTAGGATATAAAATTACTAAAAATAGCTTTGGGATGGAAGTTTTATACTACAGTTGACAATTTCATAAGCATGAAAATTTACAAGTACAGTACATGTAGTAGTAAACAAGTTGTACACAAAAGCTTTTTAGTAAAATATATTTTCCGGTGCTATTAGTGTCTCAAAAAAAATCTATTAAAAAATATAAAATAATTAGCAGGCCTATTAACATTATCTGCTATACCCTTACTAAATTATTTAAATGCTTTTAAGAATAAAGCATTGCGTAATACATTAAATCATATACAGTACTGTACACATCTCAAGCAATATCTCATACCGGTAAGTGTAATTTTTTTTTATCTTAGTCGTCGACGACAGATTGAACAAGGGGTAATGCCAATTAATAACAATTTTTTCGTCAAAAATTTTAAAATTAAAAAACTTGCGTCATTAATTTTTATTATTTCTTAGTAAAAGAAGAAAAAAACAAAGTCCTCAAAAGCGCATTAAATTCTTAAAAATCTAGCGTTTGACATTAATATTATTATTATTTAATGACTTTGAAATTACTTTAATGAACGTCACTTAATGATTGCCATTTGTTATGAATTTTTTTTATAAAATTAAATGCAAGTAGGCTTACCGGTAACTAGTTAAGGTCGATAATAAATGCCCACCTGTTTCGCTTTTATTTAGCGCATCATGTAAAATAAAGATCAAGAGCCTCACTTTCGACAGTAGACATTTTGTTCGTGATGTTATAAAAGAAAAAAAAGTACTTGAATAAAAATCAGCACTCGACTTACAATAGCCATCAGCGTCAAAACTTACGAAGAAAAACGAGAATTTCATTTCAAGTTTTAACTCTCAATCCATTAATCGAAAGTGAAATCGAAAGGAAAATTGATAAAACAGCAAAGAAAAAGGTAAAAAACGAAAACGGGTGTCGCACTAAACTAATTAATTTTCCTTTTCTTAAGAAATAAAATCGTACACGAATTCAACAACAATAGTAAAAAATAAAAAAAACCGAGAATATTTTTTTTATTATATTTGCCTTAAGCTTTTAAATAATTCTACTATGTATTAAATTTATAAACATGAATTAAATTGTTAACATAAATTTTCTATTCAACATAAAAATGCGGAGAAAGAGAAAAAAGTTTTAATAATGTTTGCTAATGAAACCTAAAGTTGCTCTCATTTTTGTAGCCAAAGGCTAACTAACTATCAGTAAGTACGTGTACGAGCGAGAATAATTATACTTTAGGAATAATAAGCATTCACTTGTCCAAAAAGAGTTTTAAATTTTTAAATCATTACCGGTATATTATTACATCAAAAAAGTTTTTTTTAAAAAAAGATACACATTATATTGTTCGTTTTTATTCTCGGTCAACAAAATTACGCAGCTGGTTCAAAGCAAACTCAAGTATCAAATTAATGCTATTTGCAGAATGTTATATCAGCGTTAGAGTTGTTATTATAACTATTATTTGAACAATAAAAAAACGTGTCTTAGATATGAAAAAATAAACTCTCGCCAAAAAACGTTAATATCATGCTTAAAATTGTAATTAAGAACCTACATTATTTTTCATAATAATATAAACAAACTAAATTGAACTAGTTATCTAAAAACCCTTCAAGTCTTATTCTTAACATTTTTAACAGCAAAAAAAATGTTTTGACTATTAATAAACAATTAATACCAAAATAAATAAATTCTTTAATAATATAATTCTTTCGCTATTATAAAAGCAAAACTTTTTTATAAAAAAAAAAAAAATTTTAAATTGAGTGTGTTAAAAAGTTTAATGACTTTTTTGGTTAATGGAGTGGGAGTTGTTTATGCTAATAAACCAGTCAAATAGAAAATATTATATGGTATTAACTCTCACGCTTAAACCTTAAAGTAACTAATAAATCCTACTTTCTGCCTGAAAAAAGGATCGTACAGTGTATAAAAATTGAGAAACAAACCGTTGAAAATCCACATTGCTAACCTCTAATTTTAACTGCTAACCTTGACATTTAACTCTGTCTCCCTAATTTTTTATTTTCTATTATTATTTTAAAAAA